>ML283441.1:0-17632 GCA_005239495.1 Nicotiana undulata | reverse complement strand
GCGGGGGGGGGGGGGGGATAGTCGTTTAGGTTTAATTAAGGAATGTTAAATCCGAACCGTTAATCAATTTTGATCAACGGTCAGGATGGGATCTAGGTTTGGGCCGAGTACTTTAAAGACTAGGCTTGGGTATGTTCTGTTAATTAGATTGGGTTAAGGGTCCGGTCCATTTAGGCTAGAATTTAAATAAGGAATGGCTAATTATTAAATACTCAATTAAAATTAACTAAAATAATTTAAAAATAGCTGATTATTGTAAAAAATGAAATTGATGCTTAATAAATTAAATTAAAATGATTAATTGGTATTTAAAAATACAAATGACTAATTATTGGATAAAAATAGCATAAAACATATAATTAGGCTATAATTGCAAAGTTATTGCAATTATAGCCAAAGAGTGCCCATTTGGCTAATTACGAAATAATTTGTTCTTAATAGGACCAAAAATAATACATTAAGTCAAAAAAAAAAAATTGAAATCATTTGTAATGCAATTTTATAATTAATTATTAGAAATAAAATACTAGGTAAATCAATATAAATTAATAAAAATATGGGAAAATTATAGAAAAATATACATTGCTTTGAAAGCCTGATTTTGAAGGCATATATGCAAATTAAAAATAATTTGAGGAAAATTAGGTATCAACAGCTGCCTCTCTTTACCCGAGAAGGATGAAAGAGTTGTCGGGTAAAGATATGATGGCTAATTTTGACCGAGCGAAACGGTTTGAAGAGATTTAGACCGCACCCTGGCTTCTGAGTTGCCTACATATCCCTGGTTTTACAGGAATCATGCCGTATGTAGTTCAGGAGTCATTGGCGAAGTATATCGATGAAGTCATCACAAGAACGAACGCAACATATGGGGTTGGATGAGTGAACGGTTTGCGGGAATGGTTAGGAGAACTGGAGCGGGACCGCTCCTGCTAGAATATCCGGTGTTTACCGGGTTACCTGTGAATATAACACTACAAGCATATACAGTGCATAAATTTAAACATGATGCAGGTTCCCGTCGGACTATGAATGTTGTCTTCGGACGGTTAAGGATGACGTCCTCAGACCATGATGTCCAGGGCCATGAATTATTTGGATGAAGGATTCGCAGGCCATGAAATGATGTTCTTGGGCCATGGATATGGTG
The DNA here is from genome assembly GCA_005239495.1 of Nicotiana undulata. Lineage (NCBI taxonomy): Eukaryota > Viridiplantae > Streptophyta > Magnoliopsida > Solanales > Solanaceae > Nicotiana > Nicotiana undulata. The sequence goes on along the minus strand of ML283441.1, from coordinate 16,482 downwards.
CCTCCGAACGATGACGCCTTTGAATAATGATATGTAAGATTGATAGAGATCCTCAGGCCATGACATGGTGTTCTCAGGCCATGAAGATGATGCCGCTGAATGATGAAGCCTTTGGACACGTCGGTGATATTTCAGCCCATGAAATGCAGTAATATGATGCGGAAAAGATAGAGCTTAGTCTTGCGAATTGAAGGGCAGAGCTTAGCCCGAAAGAGAGCGAAGTAAATAGTGCTTAAGAGACATCGCTTAGTCTCGATGAAAAAGTAAGTTGGAGGCAGAGCTTAGCCTCATGCAGGTAGGAATGGGGAAAGGTAGCCTTATGCAAAGGGAAGGCAGAAAGGTAGCCTTATGCAGATGGAGGTAGAGCTTAACCTCATGCAGATTGAGACAACGCTTAGTCTCGGAAGGCAGAAAGGTAGCCTTATGCAAATGGAAGGCAGAAAAGTAGCCTTATGCAGATGGAGGTAGAGCTTAACCTCATGCAGATGGAGACAGAGCTTAGTTTTGGAAGGCGGAAAGGTAGCCTTATGCAAAGGGAAGGCAGAAAGGTAGCCTTATGCAGATGGAGATAGAGCTTAACCTCATGCAGATGGAGATAGAGCTTAGTATCGGAAGGCATAAAGGTAGTCTTATGCAAATGGAGGCAGAGCTTAACCTCATGCAGATGAAGACGGAGCTTAGTCTCGGAAGGTAGAAAGGTAGCCTTATGCAAAGGGAAGGCAGAAATGTAGCCTTATGCAGATGGAGGTAGAGCTTAACCTCATACAGATGGAGACAAATCATAGTCTCGAAAGGCAAAAAGGTAGCCTTATGCAAAGGGAAGGCAAAAAGGTAGCCTTATGCAGATGGAGGTAGAGCTTAACCTCATGTAGATGGTGACAAATCTTAGTCTCGGAAGGCATAAAGGTAGCCTTATGCAAATGGAAGTAGAGCTTAACCTCATGCAGATGAAGACAAAGCTTAGTCTCGGAAGGCAGAAAGGTAGCCTTATGCAGATGGAGTTAGAGCTTAACCTCATGCAGATGGAGATAGAGCTTAGTATCGTAAGGCATAAAGGTAGGCTTATGCAAATGGAGGCAGAGCTTAACCTCATGCAGATGAAGACAAAGCTTAGTCTCGGAAGGCAGAAAGGTAGCCTTATGCAGATGGAAGGCAGAAAAGTAGCCTTATGCAAGATTAAATAAATGCCAGTAGAGTTTCTTAGCTGGTAGTAGATTGCGGTATTATGATCATTGTGACTATGGAGCATTGTTTTGTTTGAGGTGATAGCAAATATCGGCCGGTGCGATGACTTTGAGAATCGTATCTTTGAACAATGTTTGTCCTTTGGGCGGACAGTAGATTTGGGCTTTTCCATCTTTGTGTCTGCATCCAAAGAAAAATCATGAGTTCTGTAAATGGGGAGGGTTGGTTCGTATCCCCGCCTGCTTTGCTTAATTCGTTCGGCTTGATCTCGTGATATTGTTTGTATCATTGGGGTAGCGTTTGCTAAACAAAGCTATTTTTCAAGAGTAAGTATGCATGATTTTGTAAGGATATAGTATAAACATATATTTTAAAAGTAGTTTAGATGAACCGACGACCGTGACACGGTTCAAGACATTGCAACCTCTCCTGCTATGGAATTTTGAGGGTCCTCCTCAAAATTCTGCCCCAGTTGGATGGGTTGACGCTTCTGACTGTTGCACATGCGACGATTGACTGAACTTGCTTCGAAATTTTGAGGGTCCTCCTCAAAATTCTGCCCAGTTTCCAATTGCGGGGGAAAAAAATGAAATCTTTATTGAATTGTGACCGAACCCATAGGGCTGCCTACGTATCCCCTCTTAAGCGGGAATCAAGTCAGGCGTAGTTCAATTTACATCATTGATAAAAGCATAAAAGATTACACATAATAGTGTTTGACTGCATCTGAATTGATTGGCTTTGGCCATACTTCTCCGTCCATTTCTGCAAGTATGAGTGCTCCTCCTATCAACACTCGGTGAACCATATACGGACCTTGCCAGTTGGGAGATAATTTCCCTTTGGCTTCATCTTGATTTGAAAAAATCTTCTTCAACACCAGCTGCTCTGGTGTGAACTGTCTAGGCTTGACTTTCTTGTTGAAAGCTTAGGTAATTCTATTCTGGTAAAGTTGTCTGTGACATACTGCATTCATCCTTTTTCCGTCTATGAGGGCCAGTTGCTCATAACGACTCTTTACCTATTCTGCATCACTGAGCTCAGCTTCTTGTATGATTCTTAGGGATGGAATTTCTACTTCAGCGGGAATGACAACTTCTGTACCATAAACCAGCATATAAGTGGTTGCCCTGGTTGACGTGCGGACTGTGGTGCGGTATCCCAGTAATGCGAATGATAACTTCTCATGCCATTGTTTGTGCTTTTGTATCATTTTCCTCAATATCTTCTTGATGTTCTTATTGGCAACTTCTACGGCTCCATTCATCTGAGGTATGTAGGCTGTGAAATTCTTGTGTTTGATCTTGAAAGTCTCACACATAGCTTTCATCAGGTCACTGTTGAGATTGGAACCGTTGTCGGTGATGATTGATTCTGGAACTCTGAACCGACAAACAATGTGGTCGCGAACAAAGTCTGCCACAACTTTCTTAGTCACTACTTTGTAGGATGCTGCTTCGACCCATTTAGTGAAATAATCAAATGCTACCAAGATAAACCGTGCATGTTGGATGCGGTGGGCTCAATCGGTCCAATGACGTCCATTTCCCAAGCGGCGAACGGCCATGGCGAGCTTGTTGCATTGAGCTCGTTTGGAGGTACCTTTATCATATCTGCGCGTACCTAACAGCGGTAGCATTTCCGGACGTACCGGATGCAGTCTGTTTCCATAGTCATCCAAAAATAACCTGCTCTGAGTATCTTCTTAGCAAAAACAAAACCGCTCATGTGTGGGCCGCAGGTCCCGACATGAATCTCCTCAAGTAGTTTGGAGGCTTCCCTTGCATCAACACATCTCAATAATCCTAAATCGGGAGTCCTCTTGTAAAGGATTCCTTCACTGTGAAAGAAGTTGTTGGACAATCTTCGAAGCGTGCATTTCTGAGTGTGATTTGCAAGCTCTGGGTACTGCCCCTTGGATAGGTACTCCTTGATGTCATGGAACCATGATTTTCCGTTTGCTTCTTCTTCAACATGGGCACAGTAGGCTGGCTGGCTATGGATCTTCACTGGAATGGGATCAATGAAATTCTTATCTGGATGTCGTATCATGGATGATAGAGTGGCCAATGCATCAGCGAACACATTCTGAATTCTGGGGACATGCCGAAATTCTATCTTCGTGAACCTCTTTCGCAATTCATGCACGTGGGGAAAATACGACAGTACCTTAGCCCATTCCCCTTGTACTTGGTGTATAAGCAAGTCCGAGTCTCCAATTACTAGTAGCTCCTGAATATTCATGTCAATGGCCATGTTGAGCCCTAAGATGCAGGCTTTATATTCTGCCATATTGTTGGTGCAGGGGAACCTGAGTTTAGCAGATACCGGATAATGCTTACCTGTTTCCGATATCAGGACAGCTCCAATGCCGACTCCTTTAAAGTCCGCTGCTCCATCGAAAAACATTCTCCAACCACCATAGGATTCTGCAATGTCTTCTCCTATGAATGATACCTCTTCATCGGGAAAATACATTTTCAGGGGTTCGTATTCTCCATCCACAGGGTTTTTAGTAAGATGGTATGCCAATGCTCGTCCCTTGACCGCTTTTTGAGTCACATAGACAATGTCGAACTCACTCAGCAGGATTTTCCACTTGACGAGCTTTCCAGTGGGCATGGGCTTCTGAAAGTTGTATTTCAAGGGATCCATCCTGGATATGAGATATGTTGTGTAGGTACAGAAGTAATTCCTCATCTTCTGGGCTAACCAAGTCAAAGCACAACAGGTACGTTCCAATAGGGAATACCGAGCCTCGTACGGAGTAAACTTCTTGCTCAAATAATAAATAGCCTGCTCTTTTCTCTCTGTTTTGTCGTGCTGCCCCAGAACGCAGCCAAAATCTCCATCTAATACTGCGAGGTAGAGTAGTAAAGGTCTACCTGGCTCAGGTGGTACCAAGACTGGCGGTGTTGACAGGTACTCCTTAATTATGTCAAAGGACTTTTGACAATCATCGGTACATTTGGTCGTGACATCCTTCTTCAGCATCTTGAATATCGTCTCACATATAACTGTAGACTATGCTATGAACCGGCTGATATAGTTAAGGCGTCCCATGAAACTCATCACATCTTTCTTGTTCCTTGGAGATAGTAACTCTTGGATGGCTTTGACCTTTGACGGATCCAATTATATCCCTCGACGGCTGACAATGAACCCGCCCAATTTCCCAGCAGGAACCCCGAATGCACACTTTGCGGGGTTTAGTTTCAGATTGTATCTCCGCAACCTATTGAAAAACTTCCTCAGATCTTCTATGTTGTCGATAGCTTTCTTGGACTTGATAATAACATCTTCCACATATACCTCAATCTCCTTGTGTATCATATCATGGAAGATAGTTGTCGTAGCTCTCATATAGGTGGCCCCAACGTTCTTTAGGCCGAATGGCATCATCTTGTAGCAGTGAACTCCTCACGGTGTAATGAAAGTCATTTTCTCAACATCTTGCTCGTCCATCCAGATCTGATGGTAACCAGCGAAGCAATCCACGAATAACTGTAATTCATGCTTGGCGTAGTTATCAATCAAGATGTGTATGTTTGGCAAAGGGAAATCGTCTTTCGGACTGGCCCGATTGAGATCCTGGTAGTCGACACAGACTCTGACCTTCCCATCTTTCTTTGGCACTGGCACGATGTTGGCTAACCATGTCGGATACTCCACTACCCTGAGAACATTGGCATTGATTTGCTTGGTGACTTCTTCCTTGATTTTCAAACTCATGTCAGGCTTGAACTTCCTGAGCTTTTGCTTTGCCGGTGGACACATTGGATTGGTTGGTAATTTGTGAGCAACAATGGGTGTACTCAGACCAGCCATGTCATCATACGACCATGCAAATATGTCCTCATACTCCTTCAAAAATTCTGTGTATTCCTTCTTTTCTGACGGCGACAAATGAATGCTAATACGAGTTTCCTTGACATTCTCTGAATCTCCCAGGTTGACAACCTCGGTCTCGCCCAGGTTGGACTTAGGTCTGTTCTCAAAATTCTTGACTTCTTTGACAATTTTATCAGGTATATCATCTTCTTCTTCTGAATCGATGTCCGTTTGTTGCGTTGTCTCTTTGTATGTCACAATCATCGGTTCATCAAGACAAGTAATTGTAATGCTGTATAGATAAAGTAATGAGAGAAAAATGATAGTAATAAATATTGATTCATAAAAAAGTAAAAGTCATTTTGATAAATTGAATAAACGTTTTTGGAACATTGAAGATCTTATTGCAGAAGTAAAAATGCGAAAAGGAAATCGTTTAGCAAAAGAAAAGTAAATAATGCTTGTTCAGCCTTGATACCCCGAGGCGCGTCGGGCCTTGGCTGTTCTGATAGTCCAATTCTTAAGAGATGCTCCTCTTCTCACGGCCTGGATGGAAGGGCCTTCCTCCCCCTCCTCCTCAAAATGACACAACAGTCCATGTCGTCGTCTTCCAGAAATAAGTTCTTCAACGCTGCCAGGGCTTCTTCTTTCTCTGACCCCCATATAACATCGGCCTGCTGAAAGGTCTGCTCCAGATGTGGTATTGGCTACTCCAATGGGTAATAGGGACCGCGCCATGGTGGCGACCAATTCTTGAACTCTTCCCAGGTATATTTGTACCCTAGACCGAAGGTAATGCCATGGCGCTTGAGCTGTATAAGTTTGGAGATTCCTTAGAGGTTCTTGCCGAGCCCTTTACCTGGCTCATACCCTTTCCAGTTCATCATGCTATTTTACTGTCCCACCATTTTTCTTTGTCTATGGTATTGACCCGTTCAATATGTTGGCAAGTTTCTCCACCAAGCTTCCTTCTACCTTCCACCATCGCCATGGATGATTACTTCCTGGTGGTTCCATTCAAATTTCACTGCCTGATGTAGCGTTGATGCCACATCCCCAGCGGCATATATCCATGGCCGTCCTAGTAGCAGGTTGTAGGACGCCGATATGTCTATCACCTGAAAATCGACTTCAAACCGTGTAGGCCCCATTTGCAAACAGAGACTGATCTCACCGATGGTGGACCTCTACGAACAATCGAAAGCCTTCACATTCATTGACCCCTCTCTTATCTCGTACAACCCTTTGCCCAATTTCTTGAGCATTGTCAACAGACATATATTTAGACTGGATCCCCCGTCGATCAAAATCCTGGTGATGAAGTAGTCTTCACATTGCACACTGATATGCAGGGCTTTGTTATGACCCAACCCCTCGGGTGGCAGCTCGTCCTCATTAAAGGTGATTTGATGGCTCTCCAACACTTGGCCTACCATGTCTATTTCCCCGCTGGTGATATTGTTTGGCACATATGCTTCGTTCAGCACTTTCATCAAAGCAATTCTGTGTGCCTCTGAACTTTGCAGCAATGAAAGAATAGATATCTGAGCTGGGGTCTTGTTCAACTGGTCAATGACAGAGTACTCTTTGGCCTACACCTTCCTCCAAAGGTCATATAGCCCTGTCTCAATAATGGTGGCCTGTTGGAAGCCTGTTTGCTTGATTCTGCCAAATGTTCTGGTGTATAGACCTTGCCGGTCCTTGTCATACCCTGTGCCGTAGTAGCTTCTTCGATCTTGACCTTGCCTTTTCTTCTTGCCTCAGCTTCATAATCCCATGGTACAACATTAGTGTAGAAGGGTGTCATGGTTGATATCGCCACTATGATTGGTGCAGCTATCTTTACTTCGAAAGGAACATGTGCCTTAGCAGGTGACATAACTTCAACCTCAAATGATGCGGGTGCTTTCGCAGGTGGCATAACTTTGACCTCAAACGGCGCAGGTGGATTTGTAGGTGGTGCTGCTTCAAACTCAAAAGGCACTGATGCAGCTATCTCAGCATCTCCAGATGGCTGGATTTGGACTATGATAGGATTAAGAGTAACTGCTGGCTTCTTTGGGTCATCACCTTCTATGATCAACCCAATCGACCCCTCTGGGTCCCAATATTCTTCTACTTCGATCATGTGGATGCCTCCACCCTTATAGTCTAGGAGTGGATTGCTGCGGATGTTGGAAGTGGATTCCTTTGCTACAATGATCTTCTTGTCGATCGGGGACTGTATCTTATCCTTCAAGGAGCGACATTCATCGATTGTGTGTCCCTTCATGCCGGAACGGTATGCACAAGACTTATTTGGATTAACCCACTGGGAAGGATTCTCAGTGGTTACGGCAGGGATGGGGTTGACATAACCAGCAACCTTCAGTTTCTCATACAACTGGTCGATAGGCTCATCAATTATGGTGTATTGTTTAGGAGGTCTGCGGTCAAAGTTGGGTCGAGGTCTAGGAAACTTTTGGCGATCAAGGGGTGACTGATAGTGGGATGGTTGAGAATTATAGGTATGGTAAACAAGAGTGGGTTGTGAATATCTGGGTGAAGTAGTTGATAGGTAGGTGGTGGGGACGACTGATATGTTGGTGGTGGTGTTTGGTATGAGGATGAGGGTGCTTGATAAGTTTGTGGAGGTGTTCGATGATATGTAAGTGGATGTGTTTGGTATGTTTAATATTTTAGTGGGGATTTGGTTCTCTGTGCAACCATCACGGCTCCCACATCTCTCTTCTTGGACACACCACCAGACTGTAGGGCCTTATTTGTAGCTTGTAAGGCTTCGAAGTTGATGACCATACCACTTTTGATTCCTTCCTCAATTCTCTCACCCAATTTGATAATATCAGAGAACTTATGGTTCTCGATCACCATCAATCGCTCATAATATTGTGGATCCTGAGCTCGGACAAAGAACTTATTCATTTGTTCTTCGTCTAAGGCGGGCCTGACCTTAGCAGCTTCAGATCTCCACCGAGTAGCATACTCGCAAAAGGTTTCCGTAGGCTTCTTCTTCAAATTCTGAATGTAGAACAAATCTGGAGCGTTCTCTGTATTAAACCTAAACCGGTACATGAAGTCGGACGCCATGCCTACCCAATTTGACCATTTCTTGGGGTCTTGGCTGATGTACCAAGACAGAGCATCTCCTGTTAAGCTCCTCATGAACAGCTTCATGCGAATCTTTCGTCTTTCCTTACTCCAACCAACTTGTCATAGTAAGTCCTCAGATGGACCCTCGGATCACCTATGCCATCAAACATTTCGAACTTAGGAGGTTTGTACCCCTCGGGCAGTTCGACATTGGGATATATGTGATGGTCTTCGTAGTTCAGCCCCTCGACTCCTTTGCTTCCCTCAACGCCTTGAACCCGGCTGGTCAGCTTCTTAAGTTCCTCAGACAAATTCCTGATGAGCAAATCATTTTTGCTAAACACAGGTGTATATGATATGGGTTGAGTGGAGTGCGACATAGTCTCCACGTAGATGGGGTTGTTGTGATGGCATGGTGCATGGGTGTAGAGGTGGTAATTTGTGGAGTTTTGCGGCTCGGGGATGAGTAGTGGAGTATTTCTTGGAGTGTGGCAGGCATTGCATTGTGCTGGAAGAGTTTGATTCTTTGGTGGAGTGGTGTGATGATGAGTTGTGGGATGATTTTGTTTGTTTGGGGTGTTTTGAGGAGGTATGGGATTTTTGGGTGTTGGGGTGGTTGACGTCTGGCACACTGAGCGTGAATGATAAGTTTGCAAAATTTTGGACCTTCTCAAGCCCTCCTTGGAGCTTCAACAACTTTTGTTCGAGCTGTGACATGGGCTCATTCTGAACTTGAATACCCTGGCCGTCAGCGGCCTCTACCCGTTCATCTGTATTTTCCTTCTTGATATTGCATGAATCTTCCATTTTCTTTTTGCCTTTGCTTTTTCCTTTGAGAGGACTAGGAGGAGGAGAGGGTGGAGGGCCCTTGGATCTTGTGAGGTATGATGATGATACCATAGTGTACGAACCAACCTTTGGGGAGGGGAATAAATAAAGAAAGAAAACAAAACAAAAACAAAAGGTAGCCAAGCCAGTGAGGGTTATGAAAACGTATTGAGATATTTAAACAGATAGTGCAAGAATATAAAGCGTTTCCTAATTTGGGAACCTCGTTGTGCCCAAGGTAGGCCTAGTGACAAATTAATTTGGAAAACTTAATTACTAAAATGCCTCATTTCATTAATGTAGAAATAGACGAATCAAACGACACTAAAATAATAAACAAGAAATAGAGTCACTAATGGCCATTGTCCTTATTACATTGATAAAGCGAGAAAAAAGAAATCCTACTTGGCCCCAGAAGGACCTTCCCCAGATTCGGCATCCTTGATTCCCTCGAACAGGTTCCCCAGCTCGCAAAGTCCTAGCAGTAGATATGCTCTGGCCAGATGTCCACCTTCGTTCCCCTCAGCCTTTTGACAGTCTTCAACACTCTTGATGATCTTACCCTCCAACTCGACTATGCCTCGCTCCAAATATTCCAGCTTTCTGTTGGAACGGACGGCCATGTCTTTCCATTCTTCAACCTTTTGTTGATTTCGTGTATCTCATGATGCTCAGTCTCGCATTCACAGATCCTCTTGCACAGTTGATTATACTTGACTTGAGCTTCAACCTTTTCGTCTATGATCCTGTGGCCTCGGATGACCCCTGGCTTGCCTAGACCATCCCAGTTGTCTTCTAACCACCCTGAGTAGAAAGGTTTACAGCCTGCATGATATCTGTCTAGTTCGATCGTGTCCTTTTCCATTATGATCTTACAGTTCCACATGTGTTGGTCTTGGCACTTGTGAGGAGTATCATCATCCTGAAAGTCGGCTCGAAAATGGCTCATCTTGTCGACCCTTGGTATAATTCGTTTTCTGCCTGCTTGTCTCATAACCCGGAGAGGGACGTAAGGATATGTTCCTCTCAAACCAATCAGTACCAAGAACGGCGCATCCCTAGATCGGACAATGAATTCATCTGTTGGGAACCACTCGGACATCCACTGCACTTGATCCTCAGTCAGATTATCGAAGAATTCTACCCATTCTTTGGAAGTCTTAGGCAGAGCAAACCTGTCAGGAATATATGCCATTCGCTTTGGATGATGCAAAAAGATGTGGTCATTCCATGCCCTTCGCTGAAATTCTTGTCAGTACTGGCCCTTTTGGAGATGTTCTAGGAACCAGAGTTAGAGTAATAGGTTGCAGCCTTCGAAGTGCTTAGTTCCTCTTTGACATTGTTCTAAGGCTCGATAGATGTCTGAGATGATCATAGGAACAATGCTGAAAGTTTTCCCACCAATTCCCTCCATCAGGGTCTTGGTTACCATGGCTAGCCTAGTGTGGATCCTCTCTTTCTTTGTCGGAAACACGATCAACCTCAGGAAGTAAACAATGAAGACGAACACCCTACGATGAATGTGTCCCAAAGATGTTATGGCGAATCCGTCATTGTAGGTACGGTATGACTTGTTATGACCGTACCTTCATACAAATACCTGAAAGGGATGTACGACTCCTTCAGACACTCTAACTCTGCGTTCTTATTTAAACCCATCATTTTCAAGAAACCTTTGCATGTGCGGTTTTCAGGCATTACCAACCCAGGAGTTTCCCAAACTAATCCTTCCAGTCCCCCTATTTCCTCTAGCAATGGTGTCATTTCCATATCCCTAAAATGAAAGACAGCTCTTTCACTATCCCATAACAAAGTGGCAGCCTCTATCAACATGTTGTTGGGTTGAATGTCTAGGAGATACGGTAGGTTACCCAAGTATTTCTTGATGAGTGTCTTATCACTAGAATGAAGGTCCTCCTACCAGTTCAGAAGCTTTGGGTGAATGTTGATAACCATGCCGAATCTAGGGACTTCGTGCCTCATATTTCTGCAAGGTAAACATGATTAGGCCCTTACCCCCGCCAGACTCGACTATTTAACATCTATGATTAGCATACATGCATTTAGTTCTCCAAATAAATGCACAGAATGTGATGATGTCCATTGGGATTGTGAAAACCCGGTGGACTTTGGACAAGGCTGTCTTAAAGGCCATTGTGTAGACAACACGTTAGCCTAACTAGGTTTGACCATGATGCATGCAACAACATAATGGAGTAAGGTTTCTATGGGGTATTAGACTGGTACCCTTGAGCGGACAACTCAAGAAGAAAAGGCACGAAACCGTCGATTGCACCGCTGATCGACTAGTTTTACCGCAAATAAACCTTTCCGAATTTAGGGGTGATAAAATAGGAAGGGCGCAACCACTCATCAAGCGTTTCTATAGGATTTTTCTTGGCATGAGTGGAGTATGATGTTGAGCATGATTTATGCAATAAATAAGCAGTAAAGGCATATTGTCATGTATTTGCACGTTGTGAAGCAGTAAATACAACAATTATAATTTAAAAGTGATTACAAAGGGAAGAAACAAGAAAACATGTCAGTTTTGCTTTTTGAGGAAAATTAAATGCTTGAAGGAAATAAACAATTAATTGCACATAAGGGGAATGGGAAGAGGTAAAAATTCACAAAGTAGTTTGAAATGGTAAAAGCCTAGAAATCCCCAGCAGAGTCGCCATGTTGTCGCGCCCCCTTTTTCCAACTCCTTTCGAATCAGTCAGGGTTTTTGACATTATTGGGACAACTCCTTTCCTTTTGGGAAAGGGGTATACAAGGATTAGAAGAGTCACCACCTAACGAGTTAAGGTGCGTTAGGGCACATATTTGGGGTCATTTACAAAACAAGATTAGTCAACCAGAGATAGGGTAAGGGATTGAAATTACTCTAAGGGGAAGGTGTTAGGCACCCCTCAAAGTCCACAACTGTGGTTCCGGCCAAACAACTTTGTGAATTTAAGCAAGTAGCAAATAGACAATTAATGTTTAAAACAAATAAAGGGGGTTTTGAAAGATTCGCAGTCTAAGCACACATGTGTTACTAAAGTTTTGAAAAATACTTATTGTCTAAATAATGTTTTGAAAGAGTTATAATCTAAACATGCATATAAAGGGCTATGGGAGAATCCTAGGTTGTTTGTCATATGGATCACATCAGTACAATACCGGGTAATCACTCCTCAAAGAGGGGCTACACGTGGTATTAACACACCGGTCATCATATCCATATCTACCCTTCCCACCCCTTAAAGGTAATTAAAGCGAGTGTTGGTCAGCGACCTCTATTGCGTGCTGTTACCCGTCCCTTCCTAATAGCCCTGGAGGAGTTTTAGGACCTCTACCTAAAGGGAAGTTCTAGGCAGACCCTCAAGTTTAAAGAGAAAATTCTATGGCGACAGACAAAAACATATAGGACTGCAATTAATGGGAACACAGAAAAGCAAATAAAAGGCTCAAGTTTACCTCCACAAGTAATGCAAATAGACAACACGACTCAAACATAATTAAGGGCAGTATTTATTTCAGAATCCTAAGACATGGTGTCTAGGTGAGTCCAAGATACAAACAGATATGCAGACTTGTTTTTTATAACTCAGAAAGGCCCTAATCAGTTTGTGTACTGGTTTTAAAACCTGTTGAGTATTAAGCAGCATATACATAGAGGCAGATTCCAAATTTTAAACAAGTTAATCAACTACGACTTTCCTAGGCGTGAGAGAGTATACCAGTTACCCAGAATTATTTAGAGAAAGACGGTTTGGAATTGCATTACCTAAACATGTTGTTCTAGGTGTTCAGATTTCATGATTATTACCAGTTGATTGCGAGAATTGAGTGAAGTTGTTTTTATCAGTAATTAGACTAGGTGGGTTTAAGCGAGTATGAATGAAATCCTAAAGACATGGTATATAATGCACAGAGATGCAGAATGATGTATATGCTGAACCTGAGCAAGATTTTCTAGATGCAAAAACATTACAGCGTTTAAACATGATTTCAGAAGATGTAAAAAAATGACATGTTCATTAGTATTGTTTATCCTAAAACAGGATTTCTAAGTGTGCATGGCAGCAGGAAACACGATTATAGAAGCTACCAATTAGTAGCACATTTATTCTAACACTGGATTTTCTAAGTGGCATAACAATAAAATGAATATGCTGAAACAATAGGCATAAGACCTAGGAAGCATGATTTCTAATGCATGATCTTGAACATATGAGTCCTAAACATGATTTCTATTGCGCAAATAGGGAATATAAACCTAATAGCATGATTTCTACCCTTTAACATTTGTAGCATGCATAGTTACCCCTTTCCCTTTTCACTATCCATCCCCACGAGTTGTTTACAATAATTATTACAGACCATTTGCATAAATTACATAAATGAATAAAGAAAAGAAGAAGTTACACTATAGGGAGCCTACTGATAGGCCCAAAGTCTCCAGAATTTCTCAATGCCATTACTGTTCACAACCTTTCATATAATCGAGGTGTGTCAGAGTTCCCTAAGGACCTCAAGGGATCCCGGGCATTGTTCACACCCAGATTTTTATAACCATACTGAGTAAGTGCAGTGTGGAAGGGCCAGCTCTAATGCATCAGAGTTCAGAGGGATCTCATAGGGATCCCAAAGCAGTCACACATTACAGGGGCAGAACCTTGATTTCTAAGAGTAGAGTGAGAGTTCTTGACATAGTTTTGAAAAGGTTAAGTTGAAAAACAGTTTTGGAAACAGCTTGTTTGAAATACATTTGCAGAACAGTAAGAGAGTAGCTTAGGGAAAACAGTTTTGAAAGGGAAAGGGAAGAGAGCAATCAGGATAACCACTCAGCACAAAACATCACACATAGTACAGGGAAACATTTAACAATCACAAATAGGGAAGAAGGGGTTGGGAACAAATAGATGACATATGAGAGTGAATACACAACAGGAAAAATTGCATATAAGTGAGAATCAGAGAAAGTCCTAAGGGGGGGGGGGGGGGGGTATTGCAGACTTGTACAGAACCTAAGTAACCACAGAAACTGTTTCACCACAAAGATGTTCATACCAGGAACCAACAAAATCATGTTGAGGGATACTAAGGGGGTAACATGCCGAGTTTAAGGGATGGGATAAAATTTAAAAACCATACCAGTGAAGTAATAAGTAGACATGCTAGTTGCAAGGTAAACAACAAAACCACAAGTAAAAGCACAGTAGAAATAAGATGAATTGCAATACCAAAAGAAACATGTTGTTTTTTAGGCTTTAAACTAAATTGAAGACATACCAGTTAAATGAGAATAAGCACAGAGTGACGAGTTAGAGTGTGTAATACTCAGTGTTGGCTTGCAGTCGACTGAGAGTAGTAAATAACCAGCAAGAAGAGTATGTATGTGTGTAAGAGAGATTTTAGAACAGTGTTTTGTTCGTGTGTTATGTTAATGAGAGAGTAGAGTATATATAGTTTTGAAAATAGGCAGAGAATATGGTATTAAGTACTAGTTTAGCGAAAAAATAGAATTAGAATCAATTAATATAAGTACTCCCTTTAATTAGGGAGTCCTGGTTCAAACGGATATAACAGGGATAAACAAGGAAAGAAAATCAGTTGAGCAACTGATTTTACCATATACGGGGGTAGTAAAAGTATAGAGCATAGGATTGAGTCTAAGTACAAAATATACTAATTAAGGAAAGTATATAAGAATTAGTTTTACAGCAGGTTTATGCACAAAATATAAGGTAGGACAAGTTTAATTATGGAAATCAGTAAGAGAGTCCTAGAATGAGGTTCTAATCACAGGGAACCAGTATCAATCAAGGAAGATATCATACAAGTAAAGAAATACTCGAAATCAGGCAATCAGTAACACTCAAAGGAGGATATCACATATTTAAGGAAAATACATAAAAATCAGTAAAGAGTATTGTGTAAAAAAAATCAATAAAATAACTAATCATACCTATTAAACGATAAAACAGTACTGGAATAACATATATTAAGCAAGAATAAAAAAACCCTAATCACGAAATTAGGGATTTATATCAGAAAATGGCAGGTAATTAGAGGAACCAGTTAGACAAGCATGGTTTAGGCATAAATGACAGAGAATCAGAAGCCTAACAGTGATTATAGAGCAAGAAATCACAGGAACACATAGAATATACACGAAAGCAGTAGCCGTGCTTAGAACAGGTAAACAATATTGCGAAATAGACTCGGACTCACAGATTTTTTTTTTATAGTAAAATTTACTACTAGGCTAGCTGCCTAGTAGCGATTTTATTAATACTAATAAAACGAAAAACAAATAACATAATGTTGTCCTAAAATCATAGGACGATAAACGACAGAAGTTTTTTTGAGAATTCAAGAGAAAAGAATAAGACATAACTCCTACTATCAAAATTGGGCTTGTAGGCCCAATAGTGATCTCACATAATGTACTACTATCTAAAATGTAACCAACTAAGTCTATTTCTGAGTAAAGCCCAACAGGGTAGGCCCACAGCTGGCCCATGTATGGGCCTATATCATGCTGGCCCAACTGATAATCCCCTTTCCTTAATTCATTTAGAGCTGGCCAATAGAATTTCTGATCTGGCCCAATAATGCCTTCAACTCCCAGGCCCAAATTTAGAAGCCAAGATAGCCACTGATCTGGGCCACGATTTTGAGCCCAAATCTCATAATACCCAGCCCAAGCGAGACTTCCGTATATCTGTAATAACACTACATATTTCATTTCATTTCCCCTATATTCACTCTCACTCGTTTGCCCTAGGTCCTTTCTCTTGGTTGTCACGCCCGTCCAAGATCCATGCCTCCAAGCTGGTAAGTCCCTCCATCTGAGCTCATTTGTTTCCTTTTTGTTTGGATTTTTCATTACTGATTTGTTTATCTTTGTTTCTTCCCTCTTTTGTCCTATCTTGTTCCTGTCCATGACTGTACCAGCAGCACGAAGATGAGCTGGTAAGTTTCTGATTCTCCTCTTGTGTTTTTCATTTCTGGTTTGTTTTTTATTTTCATTTTTCCTCCTTGCTTTGTTGCTGACTACTCGTTCATTCACTTGTCCTATCTTCTTCTCTTCGATTTCCACTGTACCTGTTCCATATCGACGCCGATGAGCTGGTGAGTAGTTCAATCGGAGCTTTTCTTTTCCCTTTCTGCTGTGACTTTGTTTTTTATTCCTTCTCATTATTTTGTTCCTTGTGATTTCATGTTTCCTGCCGGTGAGGATTGCTGTAAACTCAGCTCCTGTATCTATCCTTATGTGCATGCGAGTGCCAGCCCTTTTAGCTCCAGCTGATCCACTATTGTTGGCTGGCATATGTGATTTCCTCAATGGGCTAGCTACAGGTACTGTTTCTTCTTCAATTTCCTGGCTCAACATTTTTACTTGTCTGAACTCTCTTGTTTGTATCCTTTCTTTGGTTTCCATATCTATGCATGTCACTTTTCCGATGACACTTTATAGAATCGGTGTTAATTCCTGCAAAAAAGAACACATTGTTAGAGTAAAAAGGGACCTTTATGTACTCCTCATTGCTT
>ML283440.1:4465-79449 GCA_005239495.1 Nicotiana undulata | reverse complement strand
ATGAACGGTCATCAACTAAACCCAAGTGGCACTTAAGGGAGAATTATTTAAATCACCATGTACGACTCACGGGCATGCTTGACACCAAGGTATAGGTATTCCAATTACTATTAAACAATTATAGGGCGAGATCATACTAGTTTTAGTCAAATAAGCAGTATATGAAGGAGATATAGCATAACCGTAGGAAAGGAAAAGTTTGTATTTAAGTCCATTAAGGCAAACAAGAAGCAAAGGAAACGCTAAACAATTAACTTCTAATTTGAGCAGGAAGAGATTAAACTAGAATTCAAGGATTCAGATATAACAATTCTTAATTCATACGCGAGGGACATGAGGACTTAAAATCCTAAAAGAGAAATCTATTTGAAAATAAGTCCGAGTACGCACTCGTCACCTCGCGTACGCGGGCTACAATCAACATAGAAGACTCAATCCTAAGGGGTAGTTCCCCCACACAAGGTTAGGCAAGATACTTACCTCAAAGACGATAACCCGGTACTCAAAAATAGACTTCTCGGGCGGAAAGGCCTCTGGACATCTCAAAATCAAATAAAACAACTTCAAAATACATATAAAACGTATAAGGAATGATTCCGAATAATAAAGTTTCAATCTTTACTAATTTATAAAAATCGACCCAAAAGTCGAACCCCCCGGGCCCGTACCTCGGACCCCTAGAAATTTTACAAATTCTGATTACCCATTCAGATAGGAGTTCACCCATACTAAATGTATCAAATTCCGATGTTATTTAATCTTTCAAATCATGAAATTTCCCCTTAGAAGTTTTTTTTATCAAAACTCACAATTCCCTCAACCCAAAACACAAATTAAATAAAAAAAACAAGAACTAATTCATGAAATATAATTAATTATAGTGGAAGAACACTTACCCATTCGATTTTTGTGAAAAACCCTCAAAGAATCGCCCAAAACCGAGTTCTAGAAGTCAAATTATGTAAAAAATGGTGAAACCCCGATTTTTGGTAACTTATATTATGCCCAGGCGTGTAATGAATCGCGATCGCGGAATATGGTTTGCGATCACAAAGAGGAAAGGGAAAAACTGCCCAGGTACCTTTTTGTTCAATGCGATCGCGGGCCAATTATTGCGATCGCATAGAAGAAGAAATGGCCACTACCAAAATAGCATTGTGCGATCGCGATAGTGAAGATGCGATCGCGAAGAAGAGGAAAATATACTTCCGCGATCGCGAACATGTGTATGCGATCACGTAGAGTGAAGTCTACAAGCTGTGCGATCGCGAAGTAGACTATGCGATCGCGATTAAGAAAAACTGGGCTGCCCAAATAGACACTATGCGATCACATAGAAAGAAACCAGAAGGCAAATTTCAGCTGTTCAAAAATAAGAAAAATGGACCCGACACCCATTCGAAACACATCCGAGGCCCCCGGGACCCCGTCCAACCACACACAAGAGTTATATAACCTAACACGGACTCGCTCTAGGGTTCAAAACACATAAAACAACACTAAAACAACGAATCAAACCAAAAATCAAACTTATGAATTTTCAAAACTTCAAATATCAACACTCGCGTCGAAACCTATCAAATCAACCCGGAATGATATGAAATTTTGCAGACAAGTCCCAAATGACACAACGGACCTACACCTACTCTCGGAATTTCATTCCGAGCCCGATATCAAATTTTCACCTATCGGCCGAAATCGCTGAAATTCTAACTTTCGCCAAATTACCCCAAATCACTCTACGGACCTCCAAATCCAATTCCGGACACGCGCCTAAGTCCAAAATCATCATACGGAGCTGTTGATATTGACTAAAACTCATTCCGAAACTGTTTACACAAAAGTCAAACCTCCGGTCAACTTTCTTCACTTAAGCTTCAAAATTTGAAAATTCTCTCCCAATTCGACTCCGGATTAACCGGTAACTGAATCTAACCATGCACACAGGTCGATATACACAATGTGAGGCTGCTTATGACCTTACACCACCGAACGGAGCTTAAATTCTCAATACGACCGATCAGATCATTATATTTTCCCCTCTTAAAACAAACGTTCGTCCTCGAACGTGCCAAGTTTCACCTTGAACTCATCCAATCACTGATCGTACACTTATAACACATACTCGTGGGTGATACCACATCACCCCAACTCACATAAGTCTGATGAAACAATCAACTGCGATATAGCCTTCACATCACCACCGATAAGCCTCATACCTCACTTTCTCACCTTCTACTCATTTCTCAAAAGACCCGATTCTAAATCCATATCCGGCATTAGCCTCAACTAGATGCATCAACCCATGTCTACACCCATAGGGCACGACCACACAATATGGCTCATCACAAATAGGCTCAAATATCACTTTTGATCACAATAACTGCCCGAAATCAACTCAACATTGGCAATTGGCCCCACATATGGAAGAACTCTGTTTCCAAACCCCATAATACTGATAATGATGCAATGAACACGAAGACTTCATTATTAAACACCCGAATCACCAAGCCACAACTAACACCACTGTGCACACATCTCGCAAACTAAACTAAGGAAACGCATAACGAAATGACTGAATATGAAAATAGAAGCATATAAAGGATCTATCAAAAAAAAGCCCATAGGAACAACTCTCTATCAATACTGACTTGTCCAAAGCAATATAACAAGGAAGAAGCAAAGCATATGAACAAACCACCAGAATTCCATCATGATAAAAATTTCCACCGCGGTACTCAGCCAAGTCTAAATATATCGAATCACAAATATCACGAGGACCTCACCCTCAACTCTGAATCACATACCAAAAATATATCATACCAATAGAAATTTCTCCATTAACTCATCTCAGCTGATAAAAGTCATAATACTAACTGAAATCACATCTCGATGGAATATCAAATCACGGCTCGTAAACAAAATACTTAGGAAAAATCATATAAATCTCACCATAATGAGCAACAAGGACTTACTTCTAGTCTCACCACCACCAATGATGAATAAAACAACGATAGATACGGATACCACTCACAAAAATCTCCCAACAGGAGCAAACACGAAAATAGAGTGCCAAGCATAAAACTTACTCATAAATAAGCAACAGATAAGGGAAACTCGTCCCGAACGATAGAGGTATAGTGAAATACAATGGTACCCAACTTTAGCACATCAAAACATACCTGGGTGATAATCTTTGACCCAACGGTCTCCAGCCTATAATATGAAATACATCAACGGGTCGGGCCTCCCCCTCTTGGGCGTCCTTTACTCATCTGAATACCCTGCTATAGCGCACTTACCTGAACCCTGGAATAATCTCTCACTATATGGCTAACACATCAACACTGAAAACAATCTCTCTGCCGACGTGGCTGTGGAAAACACACAATACGGATCCTATGAGACCCATGAGTACCTAAAAATCCCCCATGCGAAGCTGGTAATGCAAACTGAACTGGTTGACCCAAAATTCTCTACCATGACGTACCTTGGTTCCATAATAAGGAGCAGTAGGTTACTCCGGTCTCCGAGGCCTCCTCGCCTCCCAAAACTCTCTCTCCTGATCTCGTCTGTCCTCTCGCTTCCGGTCCCACATGCTCTCTAACCAGCGAGCGATCCCTACTACCTGCTGAAACGAGACATCTTACTCTAACTCTCGAGTCCCGCTGAACCGAATATCATGTCCGAATCTCCCAATGACTCCACGAACTCATCTCCTAACTGAAGAAACCAAGCGAAGTGCATGTCTGGACAACTCACTAAATCTAACGGCATACTCGAATAGTGACATAGCGCCCTGATGCAACTGCTCAGACTCCGCGCGCTGAACATTCCAAGGAACTGAGGTGCAACCTCCCTCAAAACATCTCCGAAAACTGAATCCATACTAGTGAAGCTAACTCAGCCAGGCTACCCCAACTCATATGCTGCCACCGCTAATCAACCCACTACTCTGAACCTGAGACGTGACAAAAACAACCCCGCTCGTCTCCACAACACCCGAAGTACGAAGAATATAATGACACTCCTCCAGGAGACCCGAGGCACCATCTGCCGCCAATCCATTGAAATATAGGAGGGTGGTACTTCCTGTACCTCTCAAGTCCAAGGTATTCTTCCTCCGATGCTAATTCCATAACCACGGCTGAACGGAAACCACCTGTCGGGCTGCCATGACAACTGGAACCTGACCAATATGATCTCACTGCTCTGGAGTGTACACAGTGGGATTCTGAACTCCTCCCCTGATCCGTGTAATAGCCGGTGAACTAGAATCAATCTCGCCTAAGTCAATGTACGAATTATTCTCAAAACTATGCCCAGGCCTCCTGAAGCCCGGGGTAGCACAGGCTCCCCCAGTACCTGTCTCCCAACTAGAACTACTGGCGACTTCTCAACAGCTTCTCTAGAAGGCATCTTAACGGCGGCACGTGCTCCTCGTCGGCCTCTGTCTCTGAACCTTGCGACATTTTCTTTGGGGTAACATCATCAGGAACCGCAGTTCGTGTCCTCACCATCGGTGAGAGAATGGAACGATAATTTCAAACTTCAAGATCAATGAACTCGCACGATAGGAATGAAGGAAGTGAAATTGTCCTAATAGTTTTGTAGCCTCTCGAAGATAAGTACAGACATCTCTGTACTGATCCGCAAGACTCTACTAAACCCGCTTATGATTCGTAGCACCTATGAACCTAGAGCTTTGATACCAACTTGTCACGACCCAAATTTCCCTCTGTTGGGTACCGTGATGGAACCTAGTCTTAGGGACTAGGTAAGCCTAACATTTAGCCATAATAACAATAATAAAAGAACTTTAACAATCTCTATAATAGAAATCTTGACCGAGTTTACATTTTTCCCAAAACCCGGTAAATACAAGTCATAAGCTCTACAAACTATTTCTACCGAATCTAAATACAACTGTCTAGAATAAGTAAGTACAGTTGAAATCAACCGGAAGGTGACTCCGAAGCCTGCAAACGCAGTAGCAGGTTTACCTTGAGTCTCCTCGTCAAAGAACTCACAACTACTAACAATAGATACCTGGATCTGCACACAAAAATGCGCAGAAGTGTAGTATGAGCACACCACAACGGTGCCCAGTAAGTATCAAGACTAACCTCGGTGGAGTAGTGACGAGGACTAGTCAAGACACCACTGGTCTATCAAGTAAAAAGGCATAAATATAAGAATGACCGAAACATAATATCAATATAAAGATTTTTCGATATAATCAACGTTACAATAGAATAATACGGAAGAAAATTCAGCAATTTCGATCAACGGACAGCATAATAGAAATACGCAAAGAGAATGGAAGAATGCAAGCCAAATGTCGGGAATCACAACCCAATAAAAATACTAGCAACTCAGCACTGCATCAATTTATTCACATCAGGCCTTAGCCAATAAACTCAATAAAGCTGGTCAAACCTTCGAGCGAAAATCTTTAAGTCGTGAGTTTATTTCGATAGCATTAAAGATAAAATCATTTCGGAATAGAGAAATTTCTTCTATGAAACATACTTTCTCTGAATGTATATTTATATTTTTATAAAGAGGAATCTTTAAATCATAGTCCCTTCAAAATACGTGGTGTTCAAATATACTTTCCCAAATACTGCTATTTCAAATATTATTTTTCCGCAAGACAAATACTTTTCAAATATACTTTCGAAATAGAAATCCTTCAGACATAACTTTTCCTGGAGATAATTTCTTTTCAGCTATTTATATATATATGTATATCTTTCGATCCAAATCTCCTCAATGATAAAACCACCGGAACTCAGTCCGTAATTCACAATTTGTCATGCAATGCAGTACAAGGGGGAAAGCTCCCGGAATCTCGTCCGTAGTCCCAATTTAAATATGCGATGCAGTACAGGGGGAAAGCTCCCAGAATCTCGTCCGTAGTCCCAATTTAAATATGCAATGCAGTACAGGGGAAAGCTCCCGGAATCTCATCCGTAGTCCCAATTTAAATATGCG
Organism: Nicotiana undulata; assembly: GCA_005239495.1. Lineage (NCBI taxonomy): Eukaryota > Viridiplantae > Streptophyta > Magnoliopsida > Solanales > Solanaceae > Nicotiana > Nicotiana undulata. The sequence continues at coordinate 73,452 of ML283440.1, read as the reverse complement.
ATGCAGTACAGGGGGAAAGCTCCCAGAATCTCGTCCGTAGTCCCAATTTAAATATGCAATGCAGTACAGGGGAAAGCTCCCGGAATCTCATCCGTAGTCCCAATTTAAATATGCGATGCAGTATAGAGGGAAGCTCCCGGAATCTCGTTCGTAGTCCCAATTTAAATATGCAATGCAGTCACTGAAGAGAACAACCAGAATGCGACAAAAACAACATACATTGCCACAACAGGCGCAAAAGCAACAAAGTCAGAATGCAAGGTGCGATGAGCAAATCAATACAAAGACTTGAATCACAAGAATGGCAAAAAGTCACTCGTCAGATGTAGTCGCTGAAAGGAATGCCAAGCACAAAGAGAACAACATAACGAGGGGAAAACAAGGCAAACATAGCAACGATTCTAAATATTCAAGTTCACAACCAAAGAAACCAAATCATCCCAGCAAGGGGATCAACTATAACCAATCTCACTTAGACAATTAACTCCACCGAATAAACTCAGCTTGAACGAATGCTCAATAGATAGGCAACCCAAAGAAATATCATCAACATGAACGGTCATCAACTAAACCCAAGTGGCACTTAAGGGAGAATTATTTAAATCACCATGTACAACTCACGGGCATGCTTGACACCAACGTATAGGTATTCCAAGTACTGTTAAGCAATTATAAGGCGAGATCATACTAGTTTTAGTCAAATAAGCAGTGTATGAAGGAGATATAGCATAACAGTAGGAAAGGCGAAGTCTGCATTTAAGTCCATTAAGGCAAACAAGAAGCAAAGGAAACGCTAAACAATTAACTTCTAATTTGAGCAGGAAGAGATTAAACTAGAATTCAAGGATTAAGATAAAACAATTCTTAATTCATACGCGGAGGACATGAGGACCTAAAATCCTAAAAGAGAAATTTATTTGAAAATAAGTCCGAGTACGCACTCGTCACCTCGCGTACACAGGCTACAATCAACATAGAAGACTCAATCCTAAGGGGTAGTTCCCCCACACAAGGTTAGGCAAGATACTTACCTCAAAGATGACAACCCGATACTTAAAAATAGACTTCTCGGGCGGAAAGGCCTCTGGACGTCTCAAAATCAACTAAAACAACTTCAAAATACATATAAAACGTATAAGGAATGATTTCGAATAATAAAGTTTCAATCTTTACTAATTTATAAAAATCGACCCAAAAGTCGAACCCCCCGGGCCCGTACCTCGAAACTCGATAAATTTTACAAATTCTGATACGAGTTAATCCATACTAAATGTATCAAATTCCGATGTCATTTAGTCTTTCAAATTATGAAATTTCCCCTTAGAAGTTTTTTTTATCAAAACTCACAATTCCCTCAACCTAAAACACAAATTAAATGACAAAAACAAGAACTAATTCATGAAATATAATTAATTATAGTGGAAGAACACTTACCCATTCGATTTGTGTGAAAAACCCTCAAAGAATCGCCCAAAACCGAGTTCTAGAAGTCAAAATATGTCAAAAATGGTGAAACCCCAATTTTTGGTAACTTATATTCTGCCCAGGCGTGTAATGAATCGCGATCGCGGAATATGGTTTGCGATCACGAAGAGGAAAGGGAGAAACTGCCCAGGTACCTTTTTGTTCAATGCGATCGCGGGCCAATTATTGCGATCGCATAGAAGAAGAAATGGCCACTGCCAAAATAGCATTGTGCGATCGCGATTGTGAAGATGCGATCGCGAAGAAGAGGAAAATATACTTCCGCGATCGCGAACGTGTGTATGCGATCGCGTAGAGTGAAGTCTACAAGCTGTGCGATCGTGAAGTAGACTATGCGATCGCGATTAAGAAAAACTGGGCTGCCCAAATAGTCACTATGCGATCGCATAGAAGGAAACCAGAAGGCAAATTTCAGCTGTTCAAAAATAAGAAAAATGGACCCGACACCCATCTGAAACACACCCGAGGCCCCCGGGGCCCCGTCCAACCACACAAAAAAGTCATATAACCTAACACGGACTCGCTCGAGGTTTCAAAACACATAAAACAACACTAAAACAACGAATCAAACCAAAAATCAAACTTATGAATTTTCAAAACTTCGCGTCGAAACCTATCAAATCAACCCGGAATGATATGAAATTTTGCAGACAAGTCCCAAATGACACAACGGACCTACAACCACTCTCTAAATTTCATTCCGAGCCCGATATCAAAATTTCACCTATCGGCCGAAATCGCTGAAATTCTAACTTTCGCCAAATTACCCCAAATCACTCTACGGACCTCCAAATCCAATTCCGGACACGCGCCTAAGTCCAAAATCATCATACGGAGCTGTTGATATTGACCAAAACTCATTCCGAAACCGTTTACGCAAAAGTCAACCTCCGGTCAACTTTCTTCACTTAAGCTTCAAATTTGAAAATTCTCTCCCAATTCGACTCTGGATTAACCGGTAACTGAATCTAACCACGCACACATGTCGATATACACAATTTGAGGCTGCTTATGACCTTACTCCAGCGAACGGAGATTAAATTCTCAAAACGATCGGTCGGGTCGTTACAAAATCTATCTTCATACTGTTAAATCTATAAAAAGTAGTTACATATGTGACTTCACATGTTAGATATATTTATGTCAATAGTTTCAATTTTCAGATATCTTTATGTCAATAGTGTTTTTAGGTAAACGCAAATATAAAGGGATAACTAGGACTAAAAAAAATTTGAGTGTGAATCTAATAAAGGGTACCAATTTTAGAGGGTCCTAAATAATTATGGCTTTCATCTTTGTCTTGGGAGGAGAATGAATTAACAGGGGAAGAAAGAAAAAATTAAGTCTTGCACTGAAATAGTGTTTAATCAAATTGCAACTAATACATTGCCCTCCTAGCCTTTTTCATGTAAACATACTTTTATATTTATATTTATGTTTCTCTAACCAGTTTTGAGAGCATTTTAGTAATTTAAAGAATTTCACACTTTTTGTTTAAACAACATCAACATTTCATTATCGGATTCAACAGTTTTAGTTATGAAAGCAGTTTAAGATACTGATTATTAGTACTTTAAATCATTTAATCCAAAGGGATAACCCTTTGAGAGATTTGTCCAATCATTTCTTGTGCTTCAGCCTCTATATTAAAGTATGATTTAATAAAAGCTAACAAAATTCAAGATATTTTAGTAAGTTGGTCAAGCAACAGAAACAACAACATCAGTTTCTAAAATATACATATTTCCAAAAGATGAAGTCAGAATGAATTGAGTTCCAGAGGTCAGACTTCAGTCATACATATCCACAACACTGCAATTTGTGTTTTTTGGAGATTGGACAAGTTTTGTTCCCTCCAACCTTTTCTGCCTCCCCAATTCATTGTATAGATGCATTGAGACAACTATATCGACGTTAGAATGATAGGAATCCACCCATTGAGTTGTATTTGCTTGAGTGCATTGGCCATTGTATGCCTTTAACTTGGCGTTGCTATTTTATAGGCTCATCGGACATTCAGACATAGGTACTATGTATTGATACCCAATTTTTTCTTATATTATTTTCAAAATGCATATATATTTTCAGAATAATGCATGAGCATCAATTAGTATTTTTCCATAATTTTAAAGGACTTTAAATTAATTTATTCCATCATTTTATTATCTAGATAATTACTAATTGCATCACAAATGATTTTATAATAATTTTATTGCTTAATTTTATTATTTTATATTTATATTAAGCTTTAATTATTTTATGCATAATTACATTTACATCTTTAGGTTATAATTGCAATAATTTTACAATAATAGCCCATATACGAATAATCACTTTATTTTTACACGAAAATAATTTTTTTATATTTTTTATAATATCAAGTAATTATTTTAAATTATTTTTACACACAAATAATATTTTTTATCATTTATTAACTATTTTTATAAATTATTTTATTAAATTAAATGAGTATTTAAAATATAGCCCCTTTTAATTAATTTTTCGGACCCCAGCCCAATAACTATCAACCAAATTATCCTAACCCATAACCCAATACCCAAACCCAATAACCCAATATCCATAACCCGCCCCAGCCTAGAACTAATCCTGGCCGTTGATTTCAAAAGATCAACGGTCCAAGACCCCCTTTCCTTTTTTAATTACGCCAACCCCCTAAACCCTACCCCCATTTTTCCAATCCGCCATCCTTCAATCCCCTTCCCTCCTCTCTTCTCTATCACCCCTTCTAACCCTGGCCCGCCGTCACTGATATCCCCTTGATTCATGGAGTTTTCCTCCGATTTCATACCTTATTCGACCTCATCTTTTTACTGGTTGTATGATCTTCATGTTCCTTGAGGATAATCTCAAGAGATTCAAACCAGATTTGGTTCAAAATCTCTCATTCCTCGATTAATCCGTCTATATTCACTCTGAAGTCTGTGAGTACTAATACTTTCGTGTTTTTATGGTTTTAAATCTCTGGTTCAAACCAGATTTGATTCACCTCTGTTTATTTTCAAGAACCTAGCTATATATGGTTGAATCCGTTTAGATCTCTTTAGATCTGAAGCGATTTTGAGTCTGTTTGGTATTTTTCCCTTAAGATTCTCTGTTTTTACTATTATTGTTAATCAATTTCATTTTTCCTAAAAGCTAGGGTTTTGACTTCTAATGGGGTTTCTGCAAAAAATGTTTAAATGTTTAAATGTTTCAACTCTGGTTTTCTTCTTTACTGTTTTGACTGATTTTTACTTGAGTTTCATCTCTATGTCTTTGATATGCCTTAGGGTTTCAATTATTCGACTGTTTGTTATAATGTTTTGGCCGTTTATCTTAACTTTGTCAATTAAAGTGATTAATTAATTTACTTGCCTAATTAGGGTTTGAAACTGTGCTTTCCTTTAATACCGATATTTCCTTATCAGATTTTTACCTGTTCTTTCCATATGCGTAATTAATAATTGGTGCTACTTTCCTTAATTCCCTTTACTGGCATGATTTCTTTGCTTTGATTACTAGGGTCGACTTATAATGGAACTCTGGACTTATTGCTTACCTTATTTAAACCTTAATATTGTCTGTCGATCTATTCCGTGTGAGATTCTCCTTAAATTAAGTGATACTTATTTAATTTCGTCCTGTTAATTGATTCGTGTTAACCTTAATTGATTGATTAACTGTTTTTATACTTTATTTGTGTGTAATTGATTTTATACCTTATTTACTTTTTACTCTACTGTATGTTATAAAAGCTCTTCCCTTGCCCTGATTTTACAGACACTGATACTTACACTCAGACACACACACACACATTTTATAACCTCCACACTGAAACTCTTAAGCTTTCTGTTCTCACAAAAAACTTAAGTTCTCTCTTTCTATTATTCTGATTTGCTACACTGTCTGGCCGACTGAAAGCCAAGGCTAGATGCTCTGGATTCAAATTGTTGTTACATTCATGTTTGCTTTCTTCTCAGCTGGTATGCTTTAACCCCTGTCATCCTATTTCTGTTCTATGTGCTTATTTGGTTAGTTTAACCCAAAACCTCAGCATGCTTCTGTTTGCTATATGCCTATATGATTTCATTTAGTGATAATGTTAACTAGGTTATCTCTAATGATGTGAAACCCTGTTCCCTTTACATGATTAGATATTGTAAGCATGTAATTAATGTATGGCCAATTTTGTCTCTTAATTCAAGTGTCCTTTCTCTTTTGTGATTACTTTAAACACTGGTACATTATCTATGTTTGAATAAATACCAATATATTTGAACCATATGAATATGGATTCTGTTTATTTATTGGTACAACTCTGTTTGTAACCATGTAGTCTGAATCTGTTTGCTTCTGGAAATTAAATTATTTTCTAAAATTGTTCCTTTACCCTTTATGTACTGTTCTCAAACTTCTACTCTTAGTTATTTAGGTTCCTACCACCCCTAGTGTGAGCACTGCCTAGGGAGAGACTCCTCCGAACTCTGACACATTGGGGCTCATCTTCAAATCATGTATAAGTTGTTTCTTTAAGTGAGGTCCTGGTGTGAGCATTGCCCGAGGTCCCTGAGGCCCTTGGGAACTTTGACACACTAGGAACCTGATTCTATGTGCCATGGATGGATCCTCCTGTATACTTCAGACTTGCTTTTCTTGAAGGCCTGGTTCCCATGTTTATATTGGGCCTATGAAGGCTCCCTATAGTGCGATGGATACTATTATGTAATTTGTTCATTATGGGTTGTAATAATGTAATAATCTATGTAATAAACATATCTGGAGTTATTAGTAAAAGCTGGGGGGGGGGAGGGGGTTATATATCTTTTGTTTAAAACTCGGGTAGAAATCCTGCCTATAGGTTATTGTGTTGATTTATTATGTGAATGCTACCTCTCGTCTAGAGATCTTGCCTATAAGTTACTTTTCTGACTGTTTGTGACTCTGAACTTTCACATTTTTGGCATATTAGAGACACTGCATATAAGTTTTTCTGTCAATTCTGCATTAGAAATCGATGTTCATAGGATCTACACATATTTCCAATCTCAACGTGCATTAGTGATCATGCGTATAAGATCTTATTTGTTTAAATTAATAAACTTTCATGGCAATGTGTTTAAAATTTGAATAATCATGAATTAGGAAGGGCACTCAAGTAATTAAAAATTGCATTGCAGCCAGATCACTTGCATCTTTGCTGAACCAAAAGGTTTCATCGTTGAAAATAAAAAGAATTGTTCAATCTACAAGGAAAAATGAAAAGCAACAGCTGAATTTAATTGAAAAATAACTTCCGCAATTAGGAGCTCAAGAGAAAGAACAATTGTTGCAACTGCCTCTGCCTTCTGCTTCTCCTCTAGCACAAACTATACATGAGAAAGTGCAGCAAAAGTCACTGAACTCTACCTCTCTTGCATCTCAAGCAGTACGTGAATAATTGTAGCAACTGCCACTGGATTCCACCACTCGTACTTCACAAACGGTACATAAACAATTTGAGGATTCTTAATCATGAAACAAACGAACAATCCGAGGAACAAGTCAATAACATATAAATTTCACTTCGTTAAATTAACAAACAATATTGACGTTTGGTGATTATTCTTACTTAATATTAATGGAGGTCCTTCTGCCGGAAAAAAAAAAAGAGACAAAACTCTGATGCCAAGTGCTCATGGTAGGAAAGAGCGCAAGCTAATTGTGCTAAACGAGAACAATCAACCCATAGGTCCTAATGATGATGTTGTATCAAAATTGGGTAGCATCCTCGGCACATTAGCGAGGAATGCGGCCTTTTGTCCTCTTAATGTGTTTAATTGGAGGAAACTTAAAACAAAAGAAGATATGTGAAAATATATCAAGGTTTGAAGTTCGTAATATTCTGTGTAGATATTTCATATTTTTACACTAACCTAACTGTACCAAATTTGTAGGGCAAAAATGACATTCCTGATGTTGCAAAAAAATGGGTTTTTGATTCAATTCAGAATGCTTGGAGAAAGTATAAGAATCAATTAATGAAAGATCATTTTAAAGCCTATGAGAATGACGAGCTTCGGATGGAGAAAAGGCCGGTTGATGTTCCTGAATTTCAATTTAGGGATCTTCTTAATTATTGGAACTCTGATGCCTCCAAGGTAAAACTAAGTATTGTCTCATGATTTGCTGAGAATGTCTGGTCTATGTTTAATTAGAAATCACTGAACTATCTTTATACATCAAATGCACTTTAGTTACATAACTTAAGTGCAAAATTTAAGCTTGATTTGAATCTGTAGGACAACTGAACTGGACAACTCTGTATTCATTGGTTGATTTGCAGAAAATGTCCAAAACCAATACCGAGAATCGCAAAAAGTTGAAATATTCACACACCGCTGACAAAAGAAGTTTTGCTCGAATATGCGAGGTTTGATATTTTTTTTCTTATTATTCTTTAATATGACTTTAATCTAAAATATTTTTATACCACTTTTTATATAATCAGGAAAAAAAGAAAGAAACTTTTGAATCTCTATCAAGCAAGGACTTTTTTGTGGCTACAAGAAAAAGAAAACCTGATTCTCGTATGCTGATACTCTTAAGAAAATTGTACGAGTTATTAATTCAAAATTTGTTGTTATCATTTGTCTGTTCTTAGTTATTGACTCTGTGTTATATACTTTATGATTTAATAATGACTCAATTTGGTCTTGTAGGCTGAAATGGAAATACAATCAACACAAAAAAGTGAAAATGGTAGTCATTTAGTTGACGCATCTGCATCAGTCATGGGACCTGAGCATCCAGGCCGCCTAAGATTGTATGGACGTGGGGTTACCAAGACTTCCTTAAAAAGAAAAGTAGGAGATTTTGGACCCTCTTTAAGTTCTACCGATGAGATGATGCAGCAAAAATTAGAGGGAATGGAAGAAAGGATGCAGCAAAGAATGCAAGAAAAGTTCAACGCACAAAAAGATGCCATGGAACTACCAGTTGCAGTTAACATCATTTCACAACTTAAGCATCTGAATCCAGATTTACGGGTTGATCCCAGTATTCTAGCTTTCGATGCTCGTTCACATGGAGAAGCTTCCTTTTCACAACAAGCTATTGTGCAACTAATTAATCGTCTATCTACTGGGAGTATAATCAAGGTCAGTACGTACTCCAGATGTTACACCTTTTGTTTTTCTTTCTTTCTTTCTATCTTTCTCTCTTTCTTCTTCTCCTCTTTCTGCTTCTTTTCTATCACTGCTCTCTCTCTATGTGTTCTATTTTTTCCAGAGGGAAGTTAGTAAGCTGCCTAAGTGTCATTTTTAACTTCGCCTTCGACCCTTTATCGTTGCGAAATTCTGTGGTTGCCTTGACGACTCTCTGTTATTGTATGGTTCTTTGTGTGATGTTCTGGATATTATATCTTTCCTGTTTACTTGTACCAAGAAAGAAATTTTACAGCTCTATGGTTAATGAAAATAAAGTCATAGAAATATCTCAAATAATTTAAACAAAGAAAGAGGTGTACCATCAAACCAGATAAAAATTTATGCCACTTGACAGGAACATTAATCAGGGATGGCATGGCATATTGCAGAAGTATTCCTGAGTTAGCAAAGCTTAAAATTATAAAACAAGATAGGAAGGTTGTCTGAATATATGTCATAGATACTTCAAAGACAGTGATTCATACAGAAATAAAGGTTGTCTGAATTTATCAAGAGATAACACCTTAAAAATTAAGTTTGGAAGTAGCTCTTTTTTCCCTACCCCCACCCTATTTGTGTGGGGGTACGAGGGGGCGGTAAATCAAGTTTAACAGAATCAAAGAGCTAGAACATGATCCTATCAAATCATCATCCGTTATATCTCTCATGTGCACTGTATAAGCAAATACTACACAAGCTTTTGTAATGTTTGGTGCATAAACACAGTAGAATTTAATAGTATAGAAGTGCTTGCTAATGTTATTGAGTTGGGTATTTGAATACATGAAGAATTGAACTGAAGTAAACTCAAAATTCTAGCTTTGCTAATGTTCATTAATCTTCTCAAGTTTGTATAATCCTGAGCCACAAAGATTTGTGTTTTGTAGATTATTGGAGAGATATAAGCTGTTTTTTCAAGCCCATGATCTTGAAAAAAGCAATTTCTCAATTCGAAAGAGAAAAATGAATAGAACATAACAGAACTGATCAGTCACATGATTTCCTTTTCTTTTTTTTATATGAAGATATCAGTCACATGATTGTGTCAAATCAAGGAAGTAAATCTTGAAAGACTCCAAAATGCTATTGTGTTTGTAGCACTTTAAGTGAGAATCTTGTCAGGTAACTTCTTAGGCAATTTAGAATGACAACGAACTGTAAAGATCCCCTAGGATGAGCTTATGCTTGATAATAGGAACTACAACTAGATATTTTAGAAGCATGTTTCTCGATGAAGCTCGGGGAGTTTGACAAATTGAATCACCTCTACGATTGAATATCGTTAAATAAAGTAAAGACCAAGTGCATGGAACAAGTACAAGAAGATAGCTCTATCCTCCCGTCAATTTCACAGTTCTTTAGAATTGCAAAATTACAATAATAAGAGGAGCTAAAGCAGCAAAATAGTGGAAGAAGTAGAGGAGATCTAATCTCTTTTATCTTGCACGGTTTCTCCTCAACAATATTAAAGAATCATTACTGATTTTTTCTTTTAGATACTTCAAAAAATACCAGGCTTCCCCTTTCAACACCAATTCCAATGGATTTTGGACTAGTTATCATGCTCTCAAATGTCATATTCATGACTTTGCCATCTGGCAAAGCTACAATTTTGAGTTGGTATTTAACTTTGGATTTGTTACATGCTGTTAGGATTTTGCCCTAAATTTCTAATTCTATTAGGACTCTTTTTCTTGAAGGAATGGAAAAAGACTCCTAAAAGGATTAAATCTCCTTAATATGTCTTATCCTTTTCTTGGAAGACAAGTTTTGCACATCTATAAATAAGGACCTCTACTTCTCACAAAAAAAACAACAAAAGCATCCACAATGTAGTCATTAAAGAGTTTTGTTTAGGGGGAGATTTTTCTCTCGATAGTTTTTCTTCTTTTATATTAGTTTTATCATATGTAGATCAATTGATCAAACAATTATCAACTATTATGCTTAGTTTAGTATATTTTTCTTTTGTCGTCATGATTTATCGTTCATCAAGTTTTGTATTGTTAGTTTCCGCATGCACCATGTTATTTCGATCCCAACAAGTGGTATCAGAGCCAATGGTTCAGAGTCAATGGTTGAACGAGGTTGAAGACACATTCAATGCGTGTCTAGATCAAGACGAATATGAAGATTTATTCAACATGCTACATGTGGAGAGAAATTTACAATCACAATTGTATTCAAAACGCATGCTGCTGCATCTTTATTTTGGCAAGTTTTAACCAATACCAATTTTAAGCCATGCCTACTTGCAACGCATGAGTTCCAATGCCAGTTTTAACTCGTGCTTCTTTTTAATGCATGAGTTTCTTTTTAACCCATGTTTATTCTTAAAACGTGGGCTCCTTTTAACCCATACTTGTGCTTCTTTTAACCAATACCAAGATTTTCAACTTATACCGATTTTTAATCATGGCAAGCAGCAGTGATGAAGATTATGTGAAGAAGATGAATCAACTTTGTCAAGAAAATTCAGGCCAAGGGGAGATTGTTAGGATTTTGCCCTGAATTTCTAATTCTACTAAGACTCTTTTTCTTGAAGGAATGAAAAAAGACTCCTAAAAGGATTAAATCTCCTTAATATGTCTTATCCTTTTCTTGGAAGACAAGTTTTGCACATCTATAAATAAGGACCTCTACTTCTCACAAAAAAAACAACAAAAGCATCCACAATGTAGTCATTAAAGAGTTTTGTTTAGGGGGATATTTTTCTCTTCATAATTTTTCTTCTTTTATATTAGTTTTATCATATGTAGGTCTATTGACCAAACCATTATAAACTATTATGCTTAGTTTAATATATATTTTTCTTTTGTCGTCATGATTTATCGTCCACCAAGCTTTGTATTGTTAGTTTCCGCATGCACCATGTTATTTCGATCTCAACACATGCAACTGACTATAATATATTTGAAAACTTTGTGCTTTATGCATTGTTTATGAACCATATCCATTCTTATAATGATAAACTAACCCTTGAAGGATAATGACTTTATTTATCCTCTTTTGTAGGTGGAGCAATTGAAGAAGGGGAAAATGGAGATTGTGAAGATCTAGACCTTACTTAAGAACTTTGAATTGTTGTCCATGTTCTAGGCATTTTTTGTTATCAACATTTGAAACTTACTCTAACTCTTGAAGTTGAAGTGTTGAAATGTAAAACTTATGTGATTGAGTTAAAACATTTTGGTTTTATGGATATATTAGCTTATTGGACAATATAGATTATGAAGTATTTTATCTTTTTATTTATATAAATTTCAGGTTATTACAAATTATTATATATGTAAATATTCATTTACAACCAGGGCATAATAGTCTAATAGAATTGTTGCAATAATCTTGCAAACCGTTCCAATAGGTCTTGCAAATTGTTCCAAAATGTGCAACAAACTGATGCAATAGGTAGTTAAAACCGTTATAGTAGCGTAATGAAACCGTTAGAATATCTGTAAATAAAAGTTGCAATAGCTTACATAACAGTTGCAATAAATTATATGGTAACGGTTTTCAACCGTTGTAGTAAATAATATGGTAACAATTTTCAGGCGTTGTAAACTCTATGGTAACATTTTTTAACCATTACGACTGGAAAGAATACTCGTTGCTTTAGGTAGAGGAAAAACCGTTGCGGTAGATCGCCCTCTAGCAACGATCTGGACAACCGTTGCAAGAACCGTTACTCTAGATCTATTGGCACGCCAACGGATGTAACGGTCGTTAAACCGTTCCAGTAACTCTATGGTAACAGTTTACCTGTCTGTTGCAACGGTTTTCCGGCTGTTGCCATAGGCTCATTTTCCAGTAGTGATATAAAGAGATCAAGGACTTCAAATCCTACCGACGTGGGACAACTCAATACCCCCCTCACGCCCAGGCCGGCAAACTGGAGCGTGGACAACATAAATGAGTGCTCAACATCGGTAACAATATATGGGATGAGCCTGACTCTAATACCATGTAAAATACACAAAGGATTGAACAATTTCAATATATATTATGTCAAGAGGTAACATGTATATATACTAGTATATAGATCTCTAACTATAGAAAGAATCAAAAAGGAAATCTTATAGATTTGTTGTGAATCTCTATGATTCTGCTATGTACATTACAAAAGAGTATGTCTACATTCATTAAGTAACAGAATATGAGCCTTTTTGGATTGGCTTATTTTAAGTGTTTTTAAGCAAAAGTAACTTTTAAGTCATTTTGTAGTATTTGGATGAAGTAAAAAAGTGCTTTTAAGTACTTGTTTTAAAGCTAAAATGACAAAGAACCCGTTTGGATTGGCTTAAAAAAATGGCTTTTAAGTTAAGTGCTTAAAAGCACATTATAGTGCTGGAGCGTATTTTATAAATAAGCAGTTAAGTGTTTGGATAAAAGTGCTGAAACTGAAAAAAAGCTGAAGAAGTGTTGGTAAACACCTTTTCTTGTTAAAATGACTGAAATATCCTTAAGTTATATTTTTCGGTCATAGCTTCTAATTCATCAGCCCCTTTGCAAGAATCCATTAGAAATTTCAAGTTGAAATCTTCAAAATTAATCCTTTGTTTACTCTAAACAGAAAGCAATTGGACAGAGAATGGAGATACGTAATTATTCTCATCATTTGTCATAAACCCTCAAATCCATTCTTGAGTTGTTGCTGCTATTCTGAGTTTGAAAATGAGAACCCCAAAAAAGATAAAAGAAAAAGTTGGCAAATTAGCCACAAAGTCGTAGTTACGACCTATGAATTTATCGAAAGGAGCAGTATGTATATTTGGTCTATTATTAGTAAACCAAATGTAGAAGGAGCAGAGAACATTGTAACAAGAATGGAGAAAAGAATGGAGAAGAAGGCTACTGCAACAAGAATGGAGAAAAGAACATATAGTATGTTATAGGGTTTTCTACAGAGGGGTAATTTTGGGATTAAGAAAAATTATAAGGGATAAAAATGTAATACACTTGGTCAAAGCAATATGGCTTTTAAGCAATATGGGTTTTAAGCCAATAAGTTGGGTTTTTCAACTTATTGGTTTTTGCTTTTTTTAAGCAGATTTTAACTTCTTTTAAGCCCCCTTTTTAGTTGCCAAACACTTCTATAAGTTAAAAAGTGCTTAAAAGCTGGTTAAGCCCATCCAAACAGGCTAAAAAACAAGCCAAAAACTAGAATTCCTAACTTATGGCTTAAAAACTATTTTGGCTTAAAAGTCACTTAAAACAAGCTCATCCAAACGGGCTCTATGTCTATACGTTCATTATGCAACAATGCACAAGTGGTTGTCATGACACAGTTTCAAAAGGAATTAGGTTGTGAAAATGCTTAGCAATAATAGCCACTAGTCTATTAAAATTAATATGAAAAGACTGTGTTACCCTTTCTTCTATCTCTTTCGGAAGAAGAACTGTGCAACTAGACTCTTTCTCATCTGTTGGATTGACGGACGCATCAGAGTTCCTCCTCGAATCATCAAGGGTTAAGCTCCTTTTTGCAATGGAAAGACTTGACTCATACTCTGACCAACGATTCTCATACTTGACTAATACTCTGGCTATCACAATAACTAGTAAAAAATTTGTTTCTACTATATTTCTTCCATGGATTTTATTTTCAACTCATACTCTGACCAACGATTCTCATAAATTTCAATTATTATTATTTTTTTTTTGTGAAAAGATACAAATAACGTTTGGTTTTCTATTACGTCGTTATGGATCTTGAACTTACAGTTACAAGTTCAAAAGTTAAGGACACTTAGTCCTGAACTTAGACTAACAAGCTCAAAAGTTAAGGACAATAGGTCCTGAACTTACAGTTACAAGTTCAAAAGATAAGGACAATAGGTCCTGAAGTTTGAGTTCCAAGTTAAAAAGTTAAGGATAATAGGTACTTAAATTTGAATTCCAAGTTTAAAAGTTAAGGACACTTGGTCCTTAACTTTGAGTTACAAGTTAAAACGTTAAAGACACTTGGTCCTAAACTTCAAGTTTCAAGTTCAAAAGTTAAGGACAATAGGTCCTGAAGTTTGAGTTCCAAGTTCAAAAGTTAAAGACACTTGGTCCTTAACTTTGAATTCCAAGTTCAAAAGATAAGGACACTTGGTCCTGAACTTAGACTTACAAGTTCAAAAGTTAAGGACATTTGGTCCTGAACTTAGACTTACAAGTTCAAAAGTTAAGGACATGCAGTTCTTATGTCCTTAACTTTGACTTACAAGTTCAAAAGTTAAGGACGCTTGGCCCTGAAGTATGAGTTCCAAGTTCAAAAGTTAAGGACATGTAGTCCTGAAGTCCTGAAGTCCTGAACTTAGAGTTACAAGTTCAAAAGTTAAGGACATGTAGTCCTGAAGTCCTGAACTTAGAGTTCCAAGTTCAAAAGTTAAGGACATGTAGTCCTGAAGTCCTGAAGTTAAAGTTCAAAAGTTAAGGACATGAGCAGAAAGGTATTTTCTTCCGGGCAGTTAAAGTTTATTAAAGCAGTGGCTAAAGACTAAAGACATTTTAAACAGTGTCTTAAAAGTAAATACATGTCTTATTAGTGATTAACCGTGCACTTCTCCCTAGGTTGTGTGATCCTATAAATTTTTCTCACATTCATCTTTTTCCTTTTCGGTTTGTTAACATTGAACATTTCAGCTTTATTTTATGTTGCTGGTTGATGTCACCCATGCAGGATGCAGCAATAATAAAACTCAGGAGCTCCATGTTTAGGGCTTGAAATCGATGCAGAACTGAAGTTTTGTTCCTTTCTGCACTTATGATATTCTCACCCCAGATAGTTGAATTGGTTTTGGTAACTAAACAGTGTAACGTTATATTTATGTTGTCTACCCTTCAAGAACTTGATGATTTTCTTAGACTAACTGTCATTTTGTTCTTTTCCCATTGTTTAACAGAGATAACCAGCAGAGCATCTTCAGTGTATTTGGTGCTATATATGTACACCGCAGTAATCGTCTGTGGCATAAATAATGCATCAACTGTTTTACCATATGTGACCACGGAGCGATCAGTCTTGTACGGGGAAAGATTTGCTGGGATGTATGCTCCATGGGCATATGCATTAGCACAGGTATATATAAGACTTATCAAATTGGCATGACATGTTGATTTGTTGAGAGTTGAGACTACAGGGAATTCATACCATCAAGTTGTACACTTTTCTTCAATTTTCTTTTTGCCTGTTAAAATTGTAGTATCTTTTATGTATTTTAAGTTAATGTTCCTTACAAGCTACATCAGTTTATTACGTTCGGGGCTCTCGCATTGATTGAAAACGAATTATTGTCTAATCATGGACAATTATCTCCTCAAAAGGCTTTTGGATTTGAGTTAGGACCAAGGTCCATTTTTTTAATATGGTATCAGAGTTACCCATCCAAGCTGTTGTATTGTCAGTATTGGGCTCCCATTATCCATGCTTTAGTTGTTTATGTGTGGGCGTGCGGGATGGTGTTAGAGTACCCCAGATTAATTAAGGGAATGGACTGTTGTGTCATCTTTTCAAAAGCCCAGACCATCCTTCTGGATCAGCATTTTCCTACTTCAGGTGCAAACGAAGAACCAACCTTTAGTCAATAGGAGCCCTACCTCCCTTTTTCCGACCTCATCACGTCAATTAATTACATGGTGTTGGATAATCTTCAATTTATGAGTTGACTTTTCGGGTTGAATTAAGTCCAATTTTTTTTTTTTTTTTTAAATAGTTCACTGTTCACTGGTTCATATTTTAGTTGATTCCACTTATCTGATTTTGTAGGTGGCAATTGAATTGCCATATCTCTTAGCCCAAACTCTTGTATTTACTGTCATAACATATCCGATGACTGGATATTATGGGTCAGCCTACAAGGTTTTCTGGTCTTCACTTACATGGGAATGATGCTTGTTTCAATGATGGCAAGCTTTCCAGTAGCTGCAATTCTTCAGTCAGCCTTTTATGTATTGTTTAACCTCTTTGACGGATTCTTGATGCCAAAGGCTTCAGCATTTAAGCCACTTTAATCAAGAAATCAATGAGACAACTGCAATTACCTCTTTCTACGTATGCTTTTACATTTCAATCTTTGTTTCTTTTCCCTGCATTGCAGCAAATCCCAAAATGGTGGATCTGGTTCTACTATCTAACACCTACATCTTGGACGTTGAATGGGATGCTTACTTCACAATATGGAGATATAGAAAAAGAAATTAGCGTGTTTCAAGAAAAGAAAACAGTAGCAGCCTTTCTTGAGGACTATTTTGGTTTTCACCACAATCAGTTACCTATTGTAGCTGTTGTTTTGATTGCATACCCCCTACTTTTTGCCACTCTATTTGCAATTTTCATTGGGAAGTTGAACTTCCAAAGGAGGTGATGTTGCTGCCTATTCAATTGTATTGATATATGTATTCCAAATTAAATAACATCCCTACTCCTTTTTGTACGTTAAACTGGTGTAATACCATAATCACTGTGGTGGTCAAGAGGGCGAAGTGCCCAAATATCCGCTTTTAGGGCTGCTATTCAAATAGCCGAAATTTTGCTGAACTGTTCAAAATTTAGTCGTGAAATTTGAAACTTCAGACCATCCGTCTGTCACAAATCTCTTTTAAGAACAGAAGTGCGTATAAAACTACATAAGCTTAATGAATTCAGCATTAATTTGCTGATTGAAGCCTCAGTAAAAGACAGGGGAAAAAAGGATGGAAAAACTCAATGCTCCTTCATCACGAGCTGAACAAACCTCCATCTTTGCAATTCGCATCAGGAAAATCCCCTATCTTGTTTCCCTTATGATTCGTGTTGGTATCACATGATTTGCAGTTCCGAAGAGAAAATTACCGAGGCAAGTATCGGAATATCCTGGAGAGCTTGGTGTACGTAGCTTACCCTATTTCGTCTGACTACAAAGATGGAGATTTTTTTCTCCCAAGTTGGTGAAGACCCCAAATGTCTATTACTATTACTACTACTTAAAACGGTGCCTCCTTATACGATTTGATTGGCTATTGAACTATCAGAATTTGCGGAGGCTCCAGATAGATGCAGCTATCAAAGAGAGGGTGACTAATTCACCGAAGATGAAATCTTCTACCCACATGGGTTACGGCTGCCATGTGAGTATCAAGCCAAAGTTTTGAGCTTTTTGCTGCGATTAATATATTTCTGTCCCCATCATTGGGTCTAATTTATGTTCTAGGAATTTCAATTAATATAGTTTTGAGCTTTTTGCTGCGATTAAAATATTTCTGTCCGCATCATTGGGTCTAATTTATGTTCTAGGAATTTCAATTAATATATGTGCGGGAATTTAGTAAGAAGTGGAAAACCAGGGAGAAGAAGGATAGAATTTTTCTTGGTCCAATGACATTATTTTGTCCCCGCTAAGATCAGTGATTTGGAAAAAGAAATTGCAAACTTAGGGGTCGTTTGGTACTAGATATAAGAAAGTATAGTGCTAGTATAAAAATTTAATACCACTTTAATACTTCGTTTGGTTAGCAAACCAGGTATAAGTTATCCCATGATTAAAATTAACACCGGGATAACTTACCTTATAGAGGGTGGAGTGATTAGCACCGGTATAACTTATACATTCTTCTTACAATTATGCAATAATTTAATACAACATACCAAACAATGGATAAAAAATAATCCCAGCATAACTAATGCCAACATAACTTATCACAGCATAACTTATACCAGTATAACTTATCCGGCATAAGCCGTATTCAAACCAAACGACCCCATAAACTTATGGGACCATTTGAGCCATTCTTTATTCTAGCTGTAGACATGTAAGTTGATGAACAATTATGATACATTATTTATATTGGAATGAATTGGAACAATAGAGCAAATACTAATGATTAATTATGCAGATGGCAACTAGTGCAGTTGAGGCCTTAAATAGATTATTAGTAGTTGACTGTTCTTTCACTGATAAATTTCATTTGATTGATACTAATATAGTTTTGCTGTGTTGTAGTTCTGTAATATTCATCTTCCTGGGGAGCTTCTATTTAGCTGGGATGTCTCACGCCTTTTATTACAAGAGCTCACATACAGAACTCACCCTCCCCCACCCACCTCCCGCCAACTACAAAGAATAGTTGGAATATTATAATACATGCCATAAACAAAGCAGTAATGGGCATGACCCAGCTGTAATGGAGCTCTATTGTAGATAAAGGAAGACCCTCCTAGTTTAAGTCTTTGGAACTTTGGAACTTATGAACTTGCATGTCACAACCTTAGAATAATCATTTCTTTTTTGTCCTTCTAGGAAAGTCAACTGACTCTGTCCCTTGAGGAGTTAGAGAAATGTGCAGCACTCTTTTGTTTATTCAAAGATTTTTCTTTTGTAATTTCCATAAGCAAGCCTTATTTAACTTATTATCAACTGTAAACATCTGTTTACTCTCTAGGTATATCTCTTTAATTTACGTTATCTATATTAAGAAAGCAAGAATGCCCTTTATTCATTAAAAAAATGAATGATGTATTTCCTTACCTCATCTATGTTACGGTCTAAATTTAGCTGTTCAAGCAAGCAAGAATATTTTTATGTTAAGACATACATAGTGCACCCCTTTTTGTTTTCTCCCTATAAATACAGCTTTGGAGCGGAAAATATTTTAAACCAAAAATGGCTCAGTTGGTTGGTTCAGATGAAATAGAGTCATTTAGAATGGATCTCGCGGAGATAGGAAGAAGTTTGAGATCATCATTCAGGGGCCAGTCTTCGAGTTTCAGGAGCAATTCAGCCTTGAGTGCTTCTCAGAAGGACGACGCTGTAGATGAGGAGAACATGTTGGCCTGGGCAGCAATTGAGAGACTGCCAACATTTGATAGGTTGAGATCATCTGTCTTTGAGGAAATCAATGGCAGCGACGCCAATGTTAAGAGGAAAAGAGTAACTGATGTTACCAAGCTCGGAGCTCTAGAAAGGCATGTTTTTATTGAAAAGATGATTAAGCACATTGAACATGACAACCTTCAATTGTTGCACAAAATCAGAAAGAGAATTGACAAGTAAGATTTCTGTTACATAACTTGGCTGTAAAAGACATCGAAAGGCCATTGTTCTTGCTTTTGAATTGCCATCTTTTTGGTGATTTATAATGCTAATTTATGATCATCATTATTTGTATGTCTCATAGTTTGTCTTCTCATATTATCAAAGGTTTATCTGTTAGACTTAATTCAACGAACTGACAATGCTTTGACTCTTGTAGAGTTGGTGTAGAATTGCCTACAGTGGAAGTGAGATATAAAAATTTAACCATTGAAGCAGAATGTGAGCTAGTTCATGGAAAGCCTCTCCCTACACTTTGGAATTCTCTCAAAAGCATGACGATGGTAAGTTTTTTCCATTTGATTGAGCACCATTTATATTTTCATCAATTTGATCTCTTACATGTGTGCTAGTTCAAATTAAAGCAGCAGCTGTTTAATGCTGGATTTAAAAATTGATATTCAGGAGGCATTTATTAGGACTTCGACTAGGAGAAGACATGATTAATTGAACCGTTATTAGCTGGAAATAGTTGAATCTTTCTTGTGCTAATATGTCCAATTCGATATTCGGGTTATCTAATTTTAATAGTATTTTCCATTAGGTTATTTTACCTATATGTGACAACACTAAGTTATTTTTCTGATGCATTGCAACCAATTCTGTTAAAAAAAGTAAGAGAGAATTAATGAGCATCTTCATAGTGATCCTGGTTTCAGAGCTCAAATGTTAAATGTATAGCATAAGGTGCAAGCTCCAGCATTAGGTTATTCTATTTTGCTACTTGTGATTCTACAGGTTTCTAAATCTAGTGATTAAATTTGTTCAACAGAACCTTGCTAGGCTTCCAGGTCTACAGTCAGAACTGGCCAAGATTAAAATCCTTAATGATGTCAGTGGTGTAATAAAACCTGGACGGTATGTCGCCGAAGCTTCTCCATCACATATTAAATGGTTATGCCAATGTAACTCACAATAAGTACGCCAACAACTTGGATTTCTAGTTTCCGACTTGCAGGGGACAGACCTTTTTTCTGGTCATTGTTTTTACACTGCCAGTAATTCTCATCTCATATCTGGTGCAGTTAGTGTCTCATCAATCCTCGCTCGTTGATTGAACAAGAATAACAACAACAGAATCTGTTTTGGTTGTATTACGCTCAATTTTTGGTCAAAATGATTGTGAACTAGTCATCCTTGTTTTTATTTGTTGTTTGATATTTTACATAGCCCTATTCAGTAATGGCCATGTTTTGACAGCACGTAAGAGAACCGGTTATGTGAACCAAAAAAGCATTCGACCTCTCAATCATGTATTTACCTTGGGAACATAATGTGCATTGTGTACGCAGTACAAACCTCCAGACACTGGAACCGTTTGGTTGATTAATGTTCTCAATCAATTTGATAGTTGCAACTGAGAGATGAATAATATACTTGTCGCATAGTATTGTTCTGCAGAAAATTAGTTGACTAGCATTAATGCAAGTGATTAGTTAGTGATTACATTATCATATGCATAAATTTGCAAGAGGTTCATATGAAGTACATTTGTTGTGAAATGGTTTTTATTTGGGTCAAGTGTCAGAACTGGTCTTGCATTCCCGATAATCTTGTGATGTGAAGCTTACTTTTTATTGCTAATTTCAGTCTATCTTTTAGTAGTTTCTCCCTCCAGCATGTTCTGATATGGACAGTTAGTTCTTCATTATGAAGTCATTGTTTTAAAATGTGAGTTCTTGAACCGGACACTTAGAATTTACTTAAGACATTTGCTATTTTTACAGAATGACTCTATTGCTTGGACCTCCTGGATGCGGCAAAACATCACTACTGAAAGCACTTTCAGGAAACCTGGACAAATCTCTAAAGGTCTCTTCAAGTTGTTTTGCTCTTAATGTCAGAAAAGATTAAAGTTGTTTCTGTGCAAGAGAAAAATATAGGAATACTTTCTTAAAATAACCCGTCAGCTGATATGAAGCAACTACTTTGATTTACAACATACTAATTGTGAATTAATAGGTCTTCTTTTGTAGGAATTGTTTTGTTAGTGATTTCCTGGTTCTTCTTAGCCACTTTTAGTTCCTTTATATCTTTAAGATCTCAGCTAGGGAACACTCAATTGCTATCTTTCTCCCAGTTCACCAAGAGAGCAGAAGCTTTATTGACTTCACCCACCCCTACTCCAAGAAAGAAACTATTGAACAATTGCACTAATTTTTGCACCTTCACTTGAACAAGAGTGATGTAGAATTCATGGTATGGATGGTGTTCAGAATATATGGAGCTAATGTCGATCTTATGTGTCTGCTTCGGGCCATGTCTAACAGGTTTCTGGGGAGATTTCTTACAATGATTATAAATTGGAAGAGTTTGTCCCACAGAAAACTTCTGCATATGTAAGCCAAAATGATCTACACATCCCTGAAATGACTGTTAGAGAAACACTAGATTATTCATCTCGTTTTCAAGGAGTAGGAAGCAGAGCAGGTATGCCTTTCTGCACATAAAAGATAAACTGTAGAGATGAGTGTTCCAGCACTGTTTCTAAAGCTACGCCTTTCCTTTTGAAGAGATTATGACTGACCTAAGCAGAAGGGAGAAAGAAGCAGGAGTTGTTCCTGATCCAGATATAGACACTTACATGAAGGTAGTTTTAACATCAAGTTGTTTTCATTTCATCTTTGTTGAGCTATAAGGATTGCTTGATGTATCTATTGGACAAGATTATACCATTTTATCAAAGTGTGCTTCCTGCTTCTTTGTTCAAGTAAAATGCCTGGAAAATCATTTTTGCATTCCTCTGCAATCAATGTTGTAATTGATTTTAACCTTCTAAATCAAATTTCATCATATAGGCGATATCTATTGAAGGACAAAAGAAAAACCTTCAGACAGATTATATTCTGAAGGTAACTTTATTGAAGTACCTTCTTTCTTAATCCTTTGATAGCAATCAGAATAGAAGTTAATGATTGCCACATTCTTCTCACTGTGTTCAGATTCTTGGACTTGATATTTGTGCTGACACATTGGTTGGTGATGCCATGAGAAGAGGTATCTCGGGTGGTCAAAAGAAAAGACTGACAACAGGTAATTTTAAACCACGATCTGCTTTGTAACAAAGCTGTCAGTTGTATTTCCATTAAGTAGGCTAATGTACTTGATACCATTTGCAAAACAAGTATAAAGGAACCAACTATTTGTGTGACGCAGGCGAGCTGATTGTTAGCCCCATAAAAGCATTGTTTATGGATGAAATATCAAATGGCTTAGATAGCTCGACTACATACCAGATTGTCGCTTGCCTTCAGCAGCTGGCACATATTACAGATGCAACTATACTTGTGTCGCTCCTTCAACCAGCACCAGAGACCTTTGATCTGTTTGATGATATAATCCTGATGGCTGAAGGAAAAATTCTTTACCATGGGCCAAGAAATTCTGCTTTAGAATTTTTTGAAAGTTGTGGGTTCAAATGTCCTGAAAGGAAAGGGGTGGCTGACTTCCTCCAGGAGGCAAGTCCATAGCAGCTGTTGTTAAATGGTCCTTATATTTTTCTCTGTCAATTAGAAGCTCACCAAATCTGTTCATTGTTTTCAGGTTACATCGAAAAAAGATCAGGCACAGTACTGGCATGGAACTAAGGAAACGTATAAATTTGTGTCAGTTGATATGTTATCCAGAAAATTTAAGGAATCTCCTTACAGGAAAAAGCTGAATGAAGAACTTTCCGTTCCATATGATAACTCCAGGAGTCATAGAAACTCTATAACCTTTCGTGACTATTCACTTCCTAAATGGGAACTCTTTCGAGCTTGTATGTCAAGAGAATTCCTTCTCATGAAAAGGAATTCTTTCATCTACATATTCAAAACTGTTCAGGTAAGTGATCTGTCTTGTCTTTTTATGATGGTACTCCAAGTTACAAAATATTCTCTGCTCTTTCGCTTTATCTGAAGCAAAGAAAGAAGTCACATTTTCCTTCTTTAGATTTATCACAACTTATTGCAATCTATGCTTCTACTATGCAGCTCGCCATTATTGCATTCATCACTATGACTGTATTTTTGAGAACTCGGATGGATACTGATCTTGTACATGCAAATTATTATTTGGGAGCTCTGTTTTATGCTCTCATCATTCTTCTTGTGGATGGATTCCCTGAGCTGTCCATGACATTAACAAGACTTGCAGTTTTCTATAAACAGAGCGAGTTATGTTTTTACCCAGCATGGGCATATGCAATTCCTGCTACAATTCTCAAGATTCCTCTTTCTCTATTAGAATCTGTCATTTGGACATCTATGACCTATTATGTCATTGGTTTCAGCCCTGAGGCTGGAAGGTGAGTGCTACATGTAAATATCTTTTTTGGCTCTCGATGAAAGAAACTAAGGGAAATAACAGGGGGAGATGACAAGAAAATAAAAAGAGTATACTGGAATAGATGTAAAAGGAACTGAAGCTGAAAATTCTTTGTTATTTTACTCCATTTGGACTACAATTTATAAGAGAAATACTAACTTGAAAGACCTAAAAATCAGCACAAAATCTGTTGAAAATAACAAACTCCTAGAGACTAGTTTACTCCTAAAGACTAGTTCAACATTATTTCAAATTCAAATTAAGTTAGTGCAGTAAATAACTCTTACGCTGAAACAGTAAAATAATTTTACAGAGAGCAGCTTCTAAAGCATATTTCGAACACTCCTTGCTTTTGAAGCTGCAAATTCTGAATTTGTGCCTTGTAAACCTTTAACTGGAAGCGACTTTGTACGTAAATCTGCCAACTGATCTTTGGACTCGCAGTAAATCGAGTTCACTTTTCTATTTTGTCGCGTCTCATGATTGTCAATGAAATAAGTTGGCTCTTTTTTCGGCTTCATTTGCATCTTACCTTGAGACTTGTCAACTTTCTTCCAGATTTGCATTTTCACTTGAGGCTTGTCAACTTTCTTTCATATTTTGTTTAATCTGAAATATTGACAACTTCTTCCTTGCCTCATTTTCACATATGTCCTCAGTTGGAGGATTATCTACACTTTGTAAATTCTTTTGGATATATTCTTCATCTTCTGTTGGATCAAATGAGAAGTTTTTACCTCTCATTTTACAACAACAACAACGTACCCAGTGTAATCCCATAAATGGGGTTTGGGGAGGGTAATGTGTACGCAGACCTTACCCTTACCTCATAAAGATAGGGAGGTTGTTTCCGTTTGACCCTCGGCTCGAGGCACAATGGAGATAAGACAACAAGTAGCAAACAATATTAACAACAATCCATTAAGGTAACGTGCACGAATGACACAACATGTAATAATAAAGAATCATGAATAAGATAATACAAAAACAATCCTAGTACTACTAGTAAGCCTAGGATGGACACACTACTAACTGTCAACCTACAACCCTAGTCCTCGACCTCCACGTCTTCTATCGTGGGTCATATCCTCGGTAAGCTGAAGCAATGACATGTCTTGCCTAACTACCTCTCCCCAATACTTCTTAGGCCTGCCCCTACCCTTCCTCAGACCCGCAATGGACAACCTCTCACACCTCCTGACCGGAGCATCTATATTTCTCCTCTTCACATACCCGAACCATCTCAGCCTCGACTCCCGCAACTTGTCCTCCACAAATGCCACTCTTACCTTGTCCCTAATAACTTCATTCATGATCCTGTCCTTCCTGGTACGACCACACATCCAATACTTTTTACCTCTCATTTTAACCTTTAAAATCTCAAGTCCAGTTGCATCATAAATGAAACAATGTTTGTCTTCAAAGGATACCTTAAATCCCTTTTCCATTAGTTGTCCAACACTCAATAAATTTTGATCAATATCAGAAACATAAAGAACATCTGAAATTTTCTTAGTACCTAAATTTGTTGCAATTGCAACCGTTCCTTTTCCTTTAGCAAGAATATAATCACCATTCCCAATTCTGATTTTCTTATTTCCCATAGACCTGAATTCTTTGAAAAGATTTCTGTCATGTGGTTTGTACAACCACTATCAATTATTCAAAAATCGGATTTCTTGGTTGAAAGAAGAGTTGCCACAAACAAGTGATCTTCTTCTTCATTGGCGACTTGGGCATCTTCTTCATGCTTTTGAGATTTGCCTATGCAAATTACAGCTTCATGACCAAGTTGGTTGCAAATTTTGCACTTTGCATCTTGCCTCTTCCAACATTTGAATGGTGGATGGCCTTTTTTGCCATAGTGCTGACAAAGTGGGTAATTTTTCTTTGCATTATTATCCTTGCTTTGAGTTTTGTGGTTGGCTCTCAAAGCTCCTTCAACCATGCCATCTTGCCTCATAAGCCTCCTTTGCTCTTGTGCTTCAATGTATTTAACAATTCTGCTTAGGTAATCTTGGATAGATCCTTTGTATTTTCCCAGGTAGTTATGGATACTTCATATTTTTCAGGCACCGTAATAAAAAAAAATTCAACAATTCTTGAATCTTTAAATTTAGTACCAAGCAACCTTACCTTGTTAACAATGCCAAGCAACCGATCTAAGCATTTTTTGACGGTCTCAGATTCTTTCATTTTCTGCAACTTGAATTCCCTTATTAAATTCTAACACCTTCATGCCTCGTATTCTTTCATCTCCTGTACATTCTTCCTTCAGATAATCTCAAATTTCTTTTGCTGATCTGAGAGCCATAACTCTCGTGAAAATTGTTGCAGACACACCAACAAACAGAGTTGCTTTCGCCTTTGATTTCCTGGGTTTTTTTCTTCCTTGTGGCTCTTGATCTGGGCCACGGTGGGATTGTTAGGTAGCGGAAGAACATCATAATCCTCTTCCACGGCCTCCCAAAGATCTAAAGCCTCCAAGTAAGTCTCCAATCTCACTGCCCACAGTTGGTAATTTTCACCATCAAAGACTGGAGGAGCCAATTGAGAAAAACTCATTTCAATCTCCATCTCACTCAAGAAAAGATTTTAATTAAGTCTCTTAAGAAGATGGCTCTTGATACCAATTGTTGGTTCTTGAAAAAAGAAACTAGGAAATAACGGGGGAAGATGACAAGAAAATAAAAAGAGTATACTAGAATAGATGTAAAAGAAACTATAGCTGAAAATTCTATGTTATTTTACTGCATTTGGACTATAATTTATAAGAGAAATACTAACTTAAAAGACCTAAAAATCAATACAAAATATGCTGAAAATAACAAAGTCCTAGAGACTACTTCACTCCTGAAGACTAGTTCAAAATTATTTCAAATTCAAACTTAATTAGTGCAGTAAATAACTCTTAAGCTGAAACGGTAAAATAATTTTACTGAGAGTAGCTTCTAAAGCATATTTCTAACAATCTTCTACTTTCTTGCTTCTGTTCCTTCTAAAAATTTTTTGTTAGTTATATCACTATCTCCAGTAGGCTTCCGCTCAGCAGCTTGCTCTTCGCTAATTCCAGTTGTTTTTAAGGAGTGATTGAATAATTTCATGCATTTTCGTGACTATTCTGTCACTTACAGGTTCTTCCGGCAATTACTTCTATTATTTGCCGTGCACATGACATCAATCTCCATGTTCCGTTTCTTGGCATCTGTCTGCCGGACTATTGTTGCTTCTACAGCTGCTGGTAGTTTATCAATCTTATTTGTCTTTTGTTTCAGCGGATTCATAATACCAAGACGTAAGCATTCGTATTTCTTTGTTCTTCATTTTGATATGATGCTCATGTGAGGGTGAGTAGCATAACTAAACTACTGGTATTTGACGACAGCCTCAATGCCCATTTGGCTGAAATGGGGATTCTGGATTTCTCCGCTGACATATGGTGAGATAGGTCTTGCTGTAACTGAATTTCTTGCGCCAAGATGGCAAAAGGTGAGTCAATAGCTCAAATATTTTCTCTCTTATTATGCAATACTGAAAAGTATTCTCTAAAGCATATGTATAAGAAAATGAAAACAATATTAGTGGTTGTTTTTTCATCTTCTGTCCTGAAAAAAAAAGAGATCATGTGTTTAAGATAATGATAGTGTTGTAGTTTGTCAGTTCTTTTTTGTTACTAAAAGGCTGAAATTGTCTAAGGAAGGTTCTAGAAGTTCAATGACAGATACTCATTTAGCCCAAATCTGTAACATGCAAAGCAAAAATTGTCTCTTTGATTCCAGAAACACTTGAATAAGCAATGTTCATCATATACATAACGAATCACATCTTATAAAGCATTAGTACTTTTTTCCTTGACGATAAACAGTAATCTAAAGGCTACCTTGGACCCAAGTGCTTAATGTTCTTTTGTATTCCTGTTGTAACAATCCATTCAAGCCCTTCATAGGCACTCAGTAGCAATAACTGATTTTTCTCTAATTTCCAACTAGGGTACAACAGTTCCAACTATAGCTAACCTCTAAAATGTGCCATAAAATTCTGCATGATGAGAATAACTCCAAATTGATAACTTAGCAGTCTCATTAGATGTTTACCTCATTGATACATACATGTATTAACTTAAACCAATAGCTTTATCTGTCTTATCGCAGAGTTTAAATTTAGTTGTCCATATTCTATTCAATACTCAGTTCACATGCTTCATTTTTAAACAGACGCTACCAACAAACACAAGTATAGGGAATGAAGTCCTTGAAAGCCGGGGGTTAAACTTTGATGGATATTTTTACTGGATATCAGTTTGTGTTCTGTTTGGTTTTACAATACTATTCAACATCGGTTTCACCTTGGCCTTAACTTTCTTAAAAGGTACGTTCATCTTTTTTGTACTTCAAAGAATCTGCACAATACACTTTGTAGTTTACGTGCTGGTTTTCTTGAAAATGCGATGCAGCTCCTGGTTCTCGCACCATTATATCAACAGATAAGTACTCCCAAATCAAAGGAAGTAGTGACTCTATTGATAAAGCTGATGCAGCAGAAAATTCCAAGGCTACAATTCCTAGTGCCACAATGGATTCTCATGAAAGAGCAGGTTACCCTCTTATTCTATTGCACAAATAATTGGCTGAGAAATCTTGTTTCTTACCATCTTTCTCATCATTTTATAGTTGCTTCCTTGCTCTTCAAAAGATGGTTTCTTCTGTTGTTTTCCAGGAAGAATGGTTCTACCTTTTGAACCCCTATCTCTCGTGTTTCAAGATGTTCAGTACTATGTTGACACTCCTGCGGTATCTTCTAAATCTATCTCATTTCGTATTTAGATCATTTTTGGATAACTAAGAGCTGTTGAAGCTGAGTTTCAGTGGCTGAAGTTGTGGTTTTATGTCCATGTCAGGCAATGAAGGAGCTCGGTTTCACTCAAAAAAGACTCCAACTTCTTTCAGATATTACCGGCGCACTTAGACCTGGTATCCTTACAGCCCTTATGGGTGTCAGTGGTGCTGGAAAAACGACCCTCCTTGATGTTCTTGCTGGTAGAAAAACAAGTGGTTATGTTGAAGGAGAAATAAAAGTTGGTGGGTATCCTAAAGTTCAAGAGACATTCGCTAGAGTTTCAGGTTACTGTGAGCAGACAGACATACATTCTCCTCAGATAACTGTAGAAGAATCAGTTATATTTTCTGCCTGGCTACGACTTCATCCTCAGATTGACTCTAAAACGAAATATGTACGAACTTATTAACATAGAGTTTGAATTACTATTTCTTTCATGAACACTATTCTTTCTGGCTATAGCTATATTTGAACTGCTTTGGCACATCTCCAGGAGTTTGTGAAGGAAGTCCTCGAGACCATTGAGCTAGATGGAATAAAAGACATGTTGGTTGGCATGCCGGGTGTTAGTGGGCTTTCAACTGAACAACGTAAACGGCTTACAATTGCTGTGGAGCTTGTTGCAAATCCCTCAATTATCTTCATGGATGAACCCACAACAGGGTTGGATGCAAGATCAGCTGCAATTGTCATGCGCGCTGTAAAAAATGTTGCTGATACAGGAAGAACAATAGTTTGCACCATCCACCAACCAAGCATTGACATATTTGAAGCATTTGACGAGGTAAGATGTATGTAAGGAGTAAATACTTAGTAATGCAGATTGAAGTGGAGTTTGAATGACTATCCAGTATGCCAACACTGTGATTGCATTTAATGGTGCATGTACTTAATGTTCCATGGTTGGGTGGAGAATACTTTCCAATTTGTGCACTGAGCACAATCAACAATGCTTCTTGAACATGCAATTTCAAGGTTTTAAGGCTGGTTATATATTCATAGGCTTCAGTCAGATTACTCACAGAACCTAATGTCATGCTGCGTGATATATAAGTAGCATTTTAGAATTCTTGGGTAGTATTTCTCAGTTTATGTGTATGAGTGCCTGGGGAACTTGTCCTGGAAGCCATTTAAACGGTGGCTTATGAGACCTTCCGAATTACTATTTAGTAATATTTAGTTCCTTACAAATGAATAGAAGTGTCGTCACATGAAGGCCTTAGATCATTTATCTCTGTTGTTTCCCTCATTTAAGGATGATTAAACATAGACCTTATATGTCTCTTGATTTCTTCTTCACGTTGCCGTGAAATCTACAACCTCCATTTGTAGTAAAAGCAATGACATCTACTAAGAAATAGGATGATTAAACATAGACTTCACAATATTCTTTTTTTTATAAGCGTGGTGTCCTGACTAGCTTGCGCGCACCTCGACTAGTTCCATGGTATACCTGCTATCTCCCACCAGTAACATGTACCAGGTAACTCTGTCTACCAATGCTTGGACAGACGAGAAGAAATCACCTATTGTTTTTGCCTTTACTGGGATTTGAACTGAAACCTCATGGTTCTCAACCCACTTTATTGACCACGAAGCCACGCTCTTGAGTGCTAGAAGTTACAGTATGTATCTTGATTTCTCCTTCACATTGCCGTGGAAATTTGCGATACAACATCTAATCAGAAATATCTTTCAGTTTGTGTAACTATGTATCCTTCATGGATATCATCAAAAAGTTATTTGTTTTAAATGTGCTCCTTTGCAGCTGATTCTATTGAAAACTGGTGGGCGCATGATCTACTGGGGACACCTCGGTCGAAATTCTTGTAAAATGATTGAATATTTTGAGGTGCACTAATTTCCCATTTTATTAATGTTGAAGCAAGATAGTAATAAAAGCTTCTTTGCATAGTAGTTGATACTGCTGTTTGTTTTTCTCATTTGACAGGGTATCTCTGGTGTCCCAAAAATAAAGAACAACCACAACCCAGCAACATGGATGTTAGAGGTTACATCAACATCTAGCGAAGCTGATATTAGCATAGACTTCGCTGAAGTCTATAGGAATTCTGCTCTACACAAGTTAGTCATAGCTATTCACCTCATCTAGCATCAGTTCTATAATGTATCTTACACATTGTGTCACTTAAAAGCACGTTTTGCCCATAACTGGTACATGATTCCTCTTTGGTTTACACTTATTGCAGAAATAACGAAGAGCTTGTAAAGAAGCTGAGTTTCCCACCAGCTGGTTCAAAAGATTTGCATTTCCCCACCCGGTTTTCACAGAATGGCTGGGGACAATTCAAGACTTGCTTCTGGAAACAATACTGGTCCTATTGGAGGAGTCCTTCATACAATTTAATGCGCTCTCTGCACATGCTTTTTTCTTCCGTTGTTTTTGGATTGCTCTTTTGGGACAAGGGAAAGAAACTGTAAGTCAAAATACTGTTAAACCAAAGCTTCAATTAACTTACCAACAACATGCTTCTGTATACCGTGCTAATTAAAAACGTTATACATCCTCATGCAAATTTCTTGGCCACTTCTATTTAACATATTATCCCAAAAGTGATGCTTAAAGTTGTTGGCATGCCATAGTTGAAAAAGGAATTAGGTTGTCTGATCCTATATTTTCTGCTCAGATATCCTTTCTTGTTCAGTTTGTTAACATTCAACGTTGTCTTAATTTTATCTTTGTTGACATCACCCACACAGCTAAAACAGAACTCTGGAGTTCCATTGTTGGTGTTTGAAAGTTGATGCAGAACTGAAGTTCTGTTTAAATGATGTGACTATCTCTCTCCAATGATAATGAACTTGGTTACATCAACTAAAATAAGTCACTTTATATATACATATACATTATATATTTGGTTCTATGTTCATTATTTTTTTTTTTTTTTTTTTTTTTTTTTTTTTTTTTTTTTTCTGTTCCTCCTTTTTGACAGAGATAACCAGCAGAGCGTCTTCAGTGTATTTGGTGCTATGTTCACTGCAGTAATCTTCTGTGGCATAAGTAATTCATCTTCTGTTTTACCATATGTGACCACGGAGCGATCAGTCCTATACCGGGAAAGATTTGCTGGGATGTATGCATCATGGGCTTATGCATTAGCACAGGTATATATAAGGGTTAGAAAATAGGCATGTTGACTTGTTGAAGTTACTGAGGGACAAATCTTACACTTGTCTTCAACAGTTTAGTGCTTCCTAGTTGAGTTGATTACGTTCATTTTGTAGGTGGCAATTGAAATTCCTTATCTTTTAGCTCAAGCGCTTGCATTTACTGTCATAACATATCCGATGATTGGATATTATTGGTCGGCCTATAAGGTTTTCTGGTACTTCTATTCGATGTTTTGCACATTATTGTACTTCACGTACTTGGGAATGATGCTTGTTTCAATGACGCCAAGCTTTCCAGTTGCTGCAATTCTTCAATCATCCTTTTACACAATGTTCAACCTCTTTGCTGGCTTCTTGATGCCAAAGGCCGTAAGTTGAATGTAAAAATCAATGATTATTTTGTAATTACCTTTGTCAGTGTGTGACATTTCAAATTTTGCAGCAAATACCAAAATGGTGGATCTGGTTCTACTATCTAACACCTACATCTTGGACGTTGAATGGGATGCTTACTTCACAATATGGAGATATTGAAAAAGAAATTAGCGTGTTTCAAGAAAAGAAAACAGTAGCAGCCTTTCTTGAGGACTATTTTGGTTTTCACCACAATCAGTTACCTATTGTAGCTGTTGTTTTGATTGCATACCCCCTACTTTTTGCCACTCTATTTGCAATTTTCATTGGGAAGTTGAACTTCCAAAGGAGGTGATGTTGCTGCCTTATTCATTGTATTTGTATGTTTCAAATTAATTAGTTTCCATGTTAACATTAGACTCGGGGAAAATAAGGTTACATTCTCTTTCGAAATTTCTTTTTATTAATAACAGGACTTCCAGTGGATTTTGGTTTTGGTTAACTTAACTATATTGGGTGTAAACTCCCGGACCATTGCAAAACATTGTAACTCCATCTTAAATTTGATATTATACAGGATTGATTCCAAACCCTTCACTGTGATTAATTGCTTGTTTTGGTAGATGGATACATGTACTCGCCATCCTGATGTTTATACAGGCAAAAACACTACGAGTAGAATAGGAATTTAAGGGGTCGCACGATAATTCTTACATAATTCATAGCATCATAGTATTTGGCTAAATTACATGAATCCCTTCATCTTGTCTCGCTTGAGTTTAGTGAGAAGTTGAGAAGGTAATGCCGTAGGGCGTTCTTGCTAGGAACTTATCATGGAGATGAAATTTGAAAACTAATAACATCAAGAATGACCTTAAAAGAGACTACAATCACCATCAAATTTATCGCAATTTAAGAGAAAGTACCTTAGCAAAACCATTGCCTTTTGATCTGGAATTATAGTTTCTACAACAATCCAGTGGAATCTCACAAGTGGGGTCTGGGGATGGTAGTGTGTACGCACACCTTACCCTACTCCGAATAGGGAGGCTGTTTTCGATAGACCCTCGGCTAAAGAAGTATAGTTTCAATATTTTGGACCAAATATCGTATATAATTCTAAATAAAATCTTGAAAAATGTTTGTTTTGACTGAGCCTTATCTAATCATTCTGACCAAAAGTCTTTCAGAATGTAGTTGCAGTGAATTGGTTTTTGTCAAAGCCCAATTTTTTAAGCGAGACTAGGGTTGAAATACAACGGACATTAGGTAAATCCCTAAGAATAGTCATATGCTTCCATCTCTTTGAATTTTGAAAGGTGCTACAATTTGTGAAGATTTTGTTGGTAGATAACAGTCCGCTTTGCCTATTGATTGTAAAAGTAGCTATACACATGAAAAGTTGACGTATTTTAATATAACATGCAAAAGAAACAGATGGATACATTGTTCAAATACCCTCTGTAAATCAAGCGACTAGAAAGGAAATTACCCTTTAAACGTTGACTTTTTAACAGCTGCTTTCCTAATGCACAACTACATCATTTGCACTGATCATTTGGCATCTTTTTTCAATATATTTTCTGAACAACACCAGGGAATAAAATGCACTAAATTTTATGTATAATAGCGTGCATCTTTTATCTTCTAAGGCTCAAGATATCCAACACATTAGAAACAGGACAATCAAAAAAATAAACAAGGGCAAAAAGAAGTACAAAGACGAGCAAACACGGGGGATTCTAGAGCCACAAGCA
Organism: Nicotiana undulata; assembly: GCA_005239495.1. Classification (NCBI taxonomy): domain Eukaryota; kingdom Viridiplantae; phylum Streptophyta; class Magnoliopsida; order Solanales; family Solanaceae; genus Nicotiana; species Nicotiana undulata. Next base: position 39,345 of record ML283440.1, on the reverse strand, counting down.
AACATCAAAGAACAAAAACATAGGCAACAGAAACTTATTCTTGGGGCTTTTCCCACTTGAGGGGCTTGACAACTTCCCATGTGAAATCGGAGTCATCACGTCCAAAGTGACCATAGGCAGCAGTTTTCAAGAATCTTCCATTCCCACCTCTCTTTAAATCCAAGTTAATGGAAATCATTCCAGGCCTGAAGTCGAAGTTCTCCTTAACTATCTTCAGAATTTCCTTGTCTGGGATCTTTCCAGTGCCATAGGTGTCAACAAATACGGACAACGGCTCAGGCACACCGATGGCATAAGAAACCTGCACGATGCATCTGCGAGCAAGCCCACTAGCCACAATACTCTTGGCAGCCTGCCTTACAATGTATGCACCACTCCTGTCAACCTTGGTTGGGTCTTTGCCTGAGAAAGCACCACCACCATGGGCACCCCAACCACCATAGGTGTCAATGATGATTTTACGACCGGTGAGACCAGCATCACCATGAGGTCCACCAATAACGAATCGGCCAGATGGATTAAGGTGGAAGATTGTCTTCTCGTCAAGGTACTTCTCTGGGATGACTGGCTTGATAACATGCTCCTTAAGGTCACGGGCAATCTCATCATTAGTAACAGTCTCATCGTGTTGAGTGGAGATGAGAACAGTGTGGACCCTAACTGGAACCATGGCACCATTATCATTATAGTACTCAACAGTAACTTGGGTCTTGCCATCAGGCCTCAACCAGGGGCAGGTACCATTCTTGCGGACTTCAGTGAGGCGGGCACCAAGTTTAGTTGCGAGCACATGGCTGAGAGGCATCAATTCAGGGGTCTCATCTGTGGCATACCCGAACATGTGTCCCTGGTCACCAGCACCAATGTCCTCAGGGCGTTTCGTCAGATGTCCGTGGACACCTTGAGCGATATCAGGACTTTGCTGTTCAATGTATACAAGGACCTTGCAGTTGTCGGCATCAAGACCAACATCATCGGAAACAAATCCAATTTTACGGCATGTGTCACGCACAATCTTCTCATAGTCTACATTAGCCTTGGTTGTGATCTCACCAAAGACCATGACCAAATTAGTCTTGCTGCAAGTTTCACAGGCAACCTTGCTGTCAGGATCTTGCTCAAGGCAGGCATCAAGAACTGCATCAGAGATCTGATCACAAAGCTTGTCTGGGTGACCCTCGTTCACAGACTCGGAGGTAAACAGGAAAGTTTCCATTCTGTAAGAAGACAAAATCAATTACTCCACATAAGTTCCAAGTAAATAAAAGAAGCCACAATAAAGAGAAAAATAGAAGCTACAATTGCCAAAACAAAAAAGAAATGAAAGCTGAAACATACTGAATACAGAGTATAAGTGCAACTTCTTCACATAACAAACAGTAAACGCTGAGAAACTGATGCTACTAGGAAAGTATCAGTTGAAATATTCTCCAACTTGCTAAGAACAAGAATCACTAACAGATAATGCAACACCAAGGAGATTCTACGCAATATATTCTCCAATAAAGAATTATTCCTGTCATATTGTATCACCTAAAGTGATTCGCCCAATCCTGACAAAATTAAAGCAAATGACCAAAGAATCCTCCTTTTGTCTGTAAAAATATCAAGCTGGACCATTTATTTCGATACTGATCACCTTTTCAAAAGCATTAGACTTCAGCTAGAATACTTCTACTCTAAACTTAAGTTTGTTAACAAAAAAAAGATAATCAAATCATACAACAAAGAAGAAAGAAGATAATCAAAAACAGAGAAAACGGATTTACAACACCAAACTTGAATAGAAGTTTGAGACAATCAAACTTTCAGTTTAAACAAAGGATTTTTTTTTAGAACAAAAACATTTCAAAAGACGAATTATTCCCAAATTCAAACAGGAAATTTAGTTCATTTCCATATTCAAAAATCATTTCCTTCCCATCCCTGTTAGTTCAAACATAATCATCCCTAAGCAGACCAGAACCAAACACAAACTTTCATTAATTCAAAACCCCACATGAACCGCCAAATTATGAGCCAAACCCATAGAATTAAGCACAAAACACCCAGATCTGTCATTAATCCAAGTAAGAAAACAACAGAGACCCATGAAAAACACAAAAAGACTAGTAAATAACTAGCGAAATTGGAAAAAAATACCTCAATTGAAAGAGGAGAAGAAGAAACCCAACAGCGAACAGAAGAGAGAAAAGAGGTTCTCACAAACTTTTACCCCTTCAAAGGAAAATCCTCTTCCTATTTTTAGTTCGCCAACTGCTTGCGAGTCTTAACCTTAGACTTTGGTGTCTTATNAGGCCCCAAAAATTTTGAGGCCCCAAAAAATGTTGTAAAATACGTAATAATACTTTGACCTAAACAATTTTAAACTTTGTAGAAAAAAGTATAAAATCTGTGTAAAAAGGTTTTAAAAAAATAAAGAATATTTACTTTTTAACATAAGAAATATTCTAGATCTTCGAATTAAACTACTCAAATCTTTATATTAGCAAATAAAATTTTTTACATTAAGATCCAAGGTAAATGGTTAGTTTCGGTGTAAAGAGATATGGCTTTCAAAGAATTTTGTTCAGATTATTAACTATAAGTTCTGCCTACTCTCTAGTATGTAAATCTTCAAGTGCCCAAGTAACATAACAATCGAAACTCAGAATAGGGAATTTTTATGGTGTAAAACGAAAATGCCATGCAGTCGTAATAAGATCCTAAGCAATTTGTGAGGTGACAATGTTTGTAATTTTATTATTAAGTGTGAGAATTATGACAGGCTCAAAAAGACAACACGTTTCCTCATTTTTTTCTGGAAAAAGGATAATGCTGAACCCTCATTACTTGCCTTCTTAAGTGCAGAAAAGACGAATGAGAAACAAAACTGAGGCAAATGCCTATTTTTGAAGCATAGAGCTGGTGTATGCACTCTTCACTTGCCTCATTGTATAACTATTGCCGTATTGCGTCATTCTTGTATGAGTAGCTAACGAAACAGGGTTGAAGATATGGAGCTTAATAATAAAATATGTTTCATTATTGTTTTATGATGCTTGTTTAGCAAAAGTACGCTTGTTTGTGTCTTGTCATCAACTTCAGATCATTTGGTCTAATTTTCAACCATGTGATTACAATTTCTAACCATTTGAACCAAGTCCTTTTTAACTGGCCCTTAAGGCAATTCACTGTGCCTGAGAACTTGGTTATTATATCTCTGGTAACTGAATTTTTTTGCCTCCGGAGATAACCATTTAGCATTAAAAAGTAGGAGTGAAAATTTTGCTGAATTTCCATGGACACTCATTTTTCAAACATTGCAGGACTCGACCCTCGATATGGCTGCATTCTATACTCTTTTCCCTAGTTAATGCAGCTGGAATTCCAAATAATTGAGTGAGTTTACCTCAAGCGGATTTGAACCAATTTGCTACTCAGGAATGCTTTCAATGTTTGCCAGAATCTTTCTTCAAAGGACTTCATATTCAGCTATATTAACCAACAACACCAGCACTTTTAGGTGTCTTAAAACTATAACACCTTCCGTCGACTCGGATAGCAATCCTTTCGGCGGCAAAGGTAGTTGCAGCAGAAGTGTACCTAATGATGACTACTTTGCAACCATTCATCATATATCTAACATTGTTCGGCGAGATATTTACATGGAGCGGACCCTCAATAAGATGCATATTTCTCGTATTGTTAACTCAGAACTGGTGTACCGTATCCTCCGCAGTTGTTGCCGACATGGTATTGAATCATTTCGCTTCTTTAATTGGGCTCGGACTCAACACCCTCAGTATGACCCAACTACCGTCGAGTTCGAAGAGCTTCTTAAAACCCTTGCCCGGACTGCCCACTGGGAGACAATGTGGAAAGTAGTCCAGCAGATGAAAGCCCAGAATATCCCTATCTCACCCTCCATCGTTTCATTTATTATTGAACACTATGGTAAGCGTGGTCTCATTGATCAGGCTGTCGAGCTCTTCAATCGGCTCAAGAACTTCAATTGTCCTCACACCACCGAAGTATACAATGCTTTGCTTTTTGCTCTTTGCGAGGTCAAGAATTTCCAAGGGGCCTATGCATTGATTCGGAGGATGATACGAAAAGGTACTGTTCCGGATAAGAAGACATATTCCATTCTTGTAAATGGCTGGTGTTCGGCAGGGAAGATGAGAGAGGCACAAGAGTTTTTGGAGGAAATGAGTCGAAAGGGATTCAATCCTCCGGTACGCGGGAGGGACCTTCTAATTGATGGGTTGCTTAATGCTGGCTATCTTGAATCAGCTAAAGGACTGGTGAGGAAAATGACAAAGGAGGGGTTCGTTCCAGATGTTGGAACTTTCAATTCGTTGGCAGAAGCTATATGTAAAACTGGGGAGATTGACTTTTGCATTGACCTTTTCAATGATGTTTGTAGATTGGGGCTTTGTCCTGATATTGAGACATATAAAATTGTTATAACTGCAGCATCAAAAGTAGGGAGGATAGATGAGGCATTTCAGATTCTTCATCGGTCACTTGAAGATGGACAGCGGCCATTTCCTAGTTTATATGCTCCTATTCTAAAGGCTTTCTTCCGGAGAGGTCAGTTCGATGATGCATTTAGTTTTTTCAGTGATATGAAGCTGAAAGGGCATCCACCAAATCGACCACTTTATACTATGTTGATAAAGATGTGCACTCGTGGAGGTAGATTTGTAGAGGCTGCTAACTATTTAGTAGAAATGACCGAGTTAAATCTGTTGCCTATGTCACGAAGCTTTGACATGGTTACAGATGGATTGAAGAATTGTGGGAAGCATGATCTAGCCAAAAGGATCGAGCAGTTGGAGATATCCATTAAAGGCATCTGAATCAATGTGTGGCTCTAGCTAAAGTGTTCTCTGTGTCACTGCACTTGAGGAAGATTACATTCTTAAAGTTGAAAAGGTTCTATTTCTGTAGATCTATTTTTTCTTTACTTGCTTTCTCTAAATCTGAAGGGGAGCCTTGGCGTAACTGGTAAAGTTGTTGTCATGTGACCAGGAGGTCACGGGTTCGAGCCGTGGAAACAGCCTCTTGCAGAAATACAGGGTAAGGTTGCGTACGATAGACCCTTGTGGTCCGGGCCTTCCCCGACCCCGCGCATAGCGGGAGCTTAGTGCACCGGGCTGCCCTTATTTTTTTTTTTGGCTTTCTCTAAATCAGGACATTCATAACTTATAATAGCTGCAAACAAACTTATAATAGCTGCAAACTTTGTTTGCATACGTAGACAACCTTTTCACTTGTTTAAAGTTGTTTTATCTTCATTAGCATGCACATTCTTGTCATTCATTTGTATATGCTAACACTCGAAAACTGATGTTTCCGTGCAAGTTTCTCCCTTTCTCTTTCTCGCCTGGATTGAACTTGTTATTAGGGATTCCAAGTTATCTTTGTCGTCATTCGAATAGCATAGATATTATTGCAGAAAATGGATCTAACGGTTTGCTTTCTCTCTTGTATTCAGGTGTACAGTCGAGGTGCCACATTGTTCAACCAACCTTAGCTCATTTGTGGCGTTTTGCTTTGGAGAGCATCTATTCGAACGTCTCTGGCCACGATTTTGAGTAATTTGGAACGAAATCACGAAAGAGCCTTTAACGGTGTGAAGATCATTACAAAGGCAATAGTTTGTTTTCTGTTGGTTCCAACTTATAAAATGCAATTGTAAACTACTGGTGAAAAATCACCAGAAATGCTTTTGTTGATAGTCCTTAAATTATTCAAGCTACATTAAGCTTGTGAGGGGTTTTCTTTAGATGCTGAGTTTTCTGTGGGAATAACTTGATTCTTTCTCTGAGTGAGTTGTTCTTATATCCTTTTAGAGACACTAGCTTCTAATGTATCATTCAGAGACTCAGAATTTCTACCACATTGCATCTAATTTGCTGGATTCGAAACCTTTTATTTGTACTTATTTTGTGATGTTTTTAGTTATATACTATTTTAATTATAGATATTTTTATTTTTAATATAGTATAAATTGATCGGTGAAACTACCCCGTTATTTAACTAATTATTTGTGGAATTTCAAGATTTTGGTATGGGAGTTTAGAGAAGCAAAGGCAGAGGCAACCTGTGTGCAAGTACAGAACTGATATTCTTCACTAAGTGGAGACTCATGCCACCATTATTTTTAGGAATTTGTTATAAAATTCACCTATCTTATAAAATATTTTTCGTACTATATAAAATATGTTTATAAAATTTTCACTGTCACTTGTGTAAATAATAATTTATTGTTATTAATAAAATTAATTTTTTGTTTTGTTCATTTATTCCACTAAAAAATACTACTATTTATTTCACTAGGTAAGTTTGTTACATAAATTTAATGTTTTAGTGCCTATTATCCTCTTTGTTTGAAGTAGTAAATTGTCTCTTTAAGAATGCAAAATTAAGAATTTCTCTTAAGTTGATGTATACAAGCTATAAAATTATAATTGTTTTCATCCTTTATGGTATTGTAAATAATGATGTTGTTCATTTAAACTTTCATCAAGTAGCTGATTGTTCTCACTGTTGAAATACTTGCGAGACCAATTAGGATGTATTCCAGATTAGTTTACAAACAGATTGGTATGCTTATTATTGTAGAAAATTATTATTAGCGATGACACTTGTAACTTTTTAATGTATTCTTTTGTAAATATTCGAATATAGTGGGAAAAATAACATGTAAAAATATATACGTTACCCTTGAATTATGGACTGAATCCCTATTACACGCTTTCCATTCAACATTTTCAACATGTGTCTAAGGCCTCATTTGTTTGCACTTAATGAGGGTCTGAATCTGAATGAACCAGATGTTAGCCCATTAAGTGCATTTGTTATTTTATTTTTTAAAACTCTGCATAGGTCTGCATGGGTCTGATTCGGTCAGACCTTCGATCGAGTCTTATTTCGTTTCAGAGGTTAAAAATATCGAAAATACACGCCTCTTTTTCGGTGCTCCTTTTCTCTCTCTTAACATCAGGCTATTTCTTCTAAACCCAAAACAAATTTATCCTTATAGACCTTTGGTCTTACCATCCATTGCTCACGTGCCGTCCTTGTAATTAAGGGTTAGATAATCTTACCCGTCCATCAAGTGTGGGGTACTGATCTGACGGCTAGGAAATGTGGGGGTGGGTGAGAAGGGTAATATATCCACATGATTATACTATTATCCAATTTTATTAGTGGAAAAGAAAATTAATTAGTGGTGAAGATATGGAGTGCTACTACTACATTACTGTACTACAATTGTCTTGTATTTACCAACCACCTTATGTGGGCCATGGGCCGGGCTGGGTTGTTGGTTTCGGGCTTTTTGTAGCCTGGAAAAAAGAAGCCAGGGTGATTATTACTGCTACGGGTGGCAAATGAATGAATTGGGCTAAATTTGGGCGGGTCAAGATGTGTTAGGTTAATAAATGAGTCATTGTCCAACCTAACCCAAAGTGTACTTGGACTAAAATGGGCAAAACAATGCGTCATAACTCAACTTGCCCAACTTGACCCATATTTTTTAACCATGCTAATCTTGCATTAAAAAAAAATTTTACCTTAAAATGTGTAAGTTGAAAAATATTTTGCGGGGGTTGAGGGTAGGGTGGGTGGGTGGTGAAGAAAAACAAAAAAACAGAAAATTTAAAATACAAAAAAAAAAGTAATAAAAAAAATATGACGAGGTTTGCACATGGTGGGGTGGGGGGTTAGGGGGGTGTGGGTGGTGCAGAAAAATACAAAAAATAGAAAATTAAAATTTTTAAAAAAGTAAAAAAATATTTTGATTTTAATTAAAAAAAGAAAAGAAAAAATACTGTTTTCGTTAAAAAAAAAGGGCAAATTTGCACAACTATTGGACGGTTTGGGCATATTTGGGCCAAACTATTAACGACGAACATATTTGTCCTATTTCAAATAGTTCACGGGCATATTTGGACCTTTTCCGATCTTTAAAAGATATCTTTATTAATTAGAAAGATTTCAATTAGGTCTCTTAGTAAGAATCACAAATATAAGGAAACATTTACTATCTATTTTTGTCACCAAGAAAACGAGAGAGTTCTTTCTCTACCTTTCTTTTGTTTTCAAACTAATTAATAATTTGACCACAAAGAAACGGAAATTTGCCATATGAAATTTCAATTAATAATGCATGAGAGTAGCAAGAAATTTGTAATATGAATTCCATTTGCCTTTGTAGGACCAATAAGTAGGAAAGGTTTGGTAAAGCCACCCACCAACCTTCACAAACTTGCATGCTACTTGATGAAATTATATTCTGCTCCCTTGTCTTTATCTTTCTTGTTAAGCATGGCCGTGTATGGCCATAAATTCTCAAATTTGATGTGTTTTGGGTGAAGTGTGGCTTGAAGATGAATATATATTTGGACATACGTTTTCAAAATATATTTCTCACATTTATTTTGGAATATTATGAGGGGTTTGACCAAAAACCAGCTATTTGGGATTTTGCCAAAATATAGGCAAAATTTATGCTCAAACATGTGTTTGTCAAATAAAACCTAAGTTTATTTTGACAAAATCTATGACCAAATGGGTCCTTAGAATATAGGTTCACGTGAACTCATACTCCTCTCTCTAAACTATGTATAATAATATTATGTTTTCTGAAAACTACTTAATTATATATGTGTGAATCCATGCTTATAGACCCTATTGTGCAATAATCATTGGGTGCACCTCTACAACTAAAATTTGTGATTGGTACTAAAATTTTAAAATTAATATAATTTTGAACCTATAATTTAAAAGTGCAGTGGGTACGTAATAGATACTAAAGTTAAACTCGTCAAATATGAATTCTAAAGTCGCATCTTCACAATAACGCTAAGGTAACGCTCCCTTCCCTCTCGTGATAAAAGAGTTTTATCTTCAAACAGATTTAATTTATCCATTAATAATAGAAATCACAGTAATAGGGATAGGGACGATACCTCTTTAACTTGTGTTTCAATGACAAGTAAAATAGTCAAATTAGCCGCTCCTCTCTATGTGTATATCCAAATATATTCTATACAGTTAAATCTAGAAATTTCTTTAGTATGGGATAGAAATATAGGTAGGTCAAAAGTATTGACGTGATTATCCACAAATTAAACAATGGGAACAACTGAGATGATTAATAAAGGAACAAAAAAGACTAGGGTCAGAACTTATGAAATTTAGATTTACGACGTTGTGTTTCAAATTAGCCCTTTTGAACTTTGGATTTTTTCTTTTTTTAAGAAACTCTCTGAATCAAATCAAAGCATGTCAGCGGGGGATCGAAGGATAATAAATCATCCAAGTTTACCATAAACATAAACTAATCAAAATTAAGCAATCAAAGTACGTTCAATTTGAATTTAACAATGAATAGAGGCTGGAGTTTGATCTTTTCTTATACGTGACGTCAACTGATATAAAGTAGTAGTATGTTTTATGTTTGACTTCAACAAACAGTCAAACACAAAACATATATTTCCGCCTAAGTTTTGTAGGAAAAGGGCTGGAATATTAAGTTGTTATAAATAATAAAAGAAGGAGAATATTGCAGAGAAAAATATTGAGGAAGAATTCTTATTGATTGAGATTATTTACAATGAGGTAAGATTTTTTTATTTATAGGGAAAACCGACTTAGAGGGCGTTTGGTTAAGCTTATAGGGGGAATTGTACGGTTATCCACTAATAACACATGTATTTATTTTTAAGTCACTGTTTAAAATGTCTTTAGTCTTTAGCCACTCCTTTAATAACCGTGCAATACCAAGTGTCCTTAACTTTTGAACTTGTAACTCTAAGTTCAGGACTTCAAGACTACATGTCCTTAACTTTTGAACTTGTAACTCTAAGTTCAGGACTTCAGGACTACATGTCCTTAACTTTTGAACTTGGAACTCGAAGTTCAGGACCACATGTCCTTAATTTCTGTGCTTGTATCTCTAAGTTAAGGATTACTTGTCCTTAACTTTTGAACTTGTAAGTCTAAGTTCAGGACCTATTATCCTTAACTTTTGAGCTTGTTAGTCTAAGTTTAGGACCAAGTGGCCTTAACTTTTGAACTTGTAACTCCAAGTTCATGACCAAGTGTCCTTAACTTTTGAGCTTGTTAGTCTAAGTTCAGGACTTATTGTCCTTAACTTTTGAGCTTGTTAGCCTAAGTTCAAGACCTATTGTCACGACCCCAAATCCTAACAGGTCGTGATGTCACATGTCGTGGAACTAGGCTAGCCAACCATCACACAACTACCCATTCGTTCTATTATAATATTTCACAAATCAATAACAAACAACAAACAAGGTATAAATAATTTCATTTAGTCTTTACGCCCCAATAATGATCTAACAGTCTAATCAAACCCCCCAAGACTGAGTCAACATGGTCACGAGCATCTACGAATAAAACTAACTCTGCTAATGTCTTAAACAATGTCTATGAAATAAATACTAATACTAATGAAGGAAGGAAAATGGAGAAGTTGTGGACGCTGGACAGCTACCTCGAAATCCCGTAAAACTGCTGCTAACGAACAGAGACAACTACTGCTCCGAACTAGTACCTGGATCTGCACACAGGGGTGCAGGGAGTAATGATGAGTACGCCAACTCAGTAATGATGAAAATAAATCACAGTCTGAGAAATACGAAACACACAGCACAGATACACCAATTCACAAAAACAGTAAATCACCAAGTCACCATAAGTATTCACCAAATACATAAGTTCGAAAACCGTTTTCCAGAAATCCTTTGAAACAAGTATAATATCAATATATCTTAGTAAAACTCTCACTAAAATTAGTTTGAAAAACGAAGTGAATCGTAGTCAAAAACTCAGTAACATTTATCATAAATCTGCCCCTCGGGCCAAAATCATTTCTCATAACAATCTCAGTATCAGCCCATCAGGCAACCTCACAGTCACTCAATATTAGCCCATCATGCAACCTCACAATCACTCAATATTAGCCCATCAAGCAACCTCACAATCACTCAATATTAGCCCATCAGTAACCTCACAGTCACTCAATATTAGCCCATCAGGCAACCTCACAGTCACTCAATATTAGCCAATCAGGCAACCTCACAGTCACTCAATATTAGCCCATCGGGAAACATCACTCATTAGGTACTTGCGCTCACTGGGGGTGTGTACAGACTCCGAAGGGGCTCCCACAGCCCAAGCGCTATAACAAGCCACAACATGGCATAAATCACACACACTATTGGCCTGCAGCCTCTCTCATATCACAACATCCTCACAATAATGGCCCGCAACCTCACTCAGTCAGACACTCTCAACATGCCTTTCAAGTCATAAATATACCGGGTTCTCGACCCAAAAACAGTGTTTCATTTTCAATAAATAGTATCAAAATACTCTGAGTGTCAAAACAATTATCACGAAAAGACTAAGTGAAAATCATAACATAACAAGTGAGGAAAATAGTAAAAATATCCCCCAAGGGGTAAATAGATCGGCACTAGGCCCCAAACATGGCTTACAACCCAAGTATATCAAATCATAATAGTACTATTGGAAATAAGCTTTAAAAAGTTGTTTCGCAACTCAATAGTTGCCTAAAAAAGGATATATTCCCAAAGTTCCAATCTTTGCATTCCAAAACCCGTGAAAGGGTGCAGAGTCTGGGGTTTCATACCCTCAGGACAGGATTTAAAGACATTACTTACCTCAAACTAGCCCGCAAACTATTCCGCAATACGTTTGCCTTTCGAATCAACTTCCAAATGCTCCAAATCTACCAAGTTCAGATTTTTATCATCAAATTATGCTTAAGGAATGAATTCCAATTGAAAAATACCAATTTTAGCTCAAAACTCCCAGTTTATTATGACATGGGATTTATATCAATAAACATCTGGTTTACTGTGTCATGTAATTTCACCATATTTTTTATTTGTGTTGTACAAATTGGAGAATAAAGCGGATAACTTGTCACATACACATTACCTCGTCACAAGTTGTAGTAATAGAAGTTATTAAATCTTTCCTTTATTTATAATCTCAATATAACCAACCGTTTTCGCGAATACTTTAGAAACTCAATTTCTTCGAGACTTACTACGACACAATACATTATTGATAATCAATTTTATTTCTTCACAGTAGTATAATTGGATCTTCTATAGCTTTCAATTAATTTTGTACTACCACATATTCATCAAAATCCATGTAGTGAATATCTCTTTCAAGAGAAAGTTATACAATTATGGTCATGGTCAATATCATCATAGGCAAGATATGTTACTTCTATTGCTTTTGCCCTATAATAATTACATCGCCATAATATTTTGGCATAATCACAGTAAGTACGTGATCAATGATCATTCATGCCATAATAAAGAAATTATTTTCTTTTCATCTCAAACCTCCTTTTAGAGGTGAGTATGGTATATTCACTACCACTAGCACGTTCATATTCTTCCAAGAATGAATATATATTCATAAATCAGATGTTGTCACATTCACATCATGAATGGACCATAATCATTTATATGTGCTTTACAAAATTTCATGTCAAATCGACGATAAATAGTACTTTCAAAGAGTGAGATTATTTTGAGAATTCTTATAATTCTCATTATCACAATGATGACGATTATAATTTCATATGTTGTCACGCCCACATCCATTGATATCTTCATGATAATAATTTTGTCTTCTTTCAGACTTATCACATATCGCTATCATATTCTCTTAAAGGGAATGAAAATGAAACAAATTCAATGGGACGAGTTTCCACTTCTTTGCCCACAATCATACATGAATTTGATCATGGCAAGACATAGAAATTTTACCACTTCGGGTGGTAATAATGTCTTGCAAATTCTATAAGAGTTATAATCGAAGTTTATTGTCTTTGCTTGTATATAAAATCAAACTATAGACTTTCAAGAATTTAAAAGAGAAAAATAAAGTAAAATACTTACCTTAAATCCAGAATTTAATCATGAAGAAAGTTCATGGAACAATTGACAATCATTATGCTCAATCCCAAAGCTTCTACTCAATTAGTTAGAGTGAAGAATATTGCAGAGAAAAACATAGAGGAAGAATTCTTATTGATTGGGATGATTTACAATGGGGTAAGACCCCTCTATTTATAGGGGGAAAATGACTTAGCCACAAAGTAAAACTCTCTAAAAGATAGATATTCAATCTAATTAGAATTCTATTCATGACATGATTTGAGAACCTCTTCGGTACTTGTGAAAAATAATGACAAAAAACCGATTCATTTTTTCCCCGGAACTAAACAACTATTCCCTCTGTCCCAATTATGAGACGGGAGTTGAATTTCGAGAGTCAAATGAGTTTTTTCTATGACTGTAATTTTTTCATATGCTTTTTAAATTTAAATTATTTTGAGTTATAATAGTTTTTAAATATATAATTTTTTGTTTCCAAACTCTTAAAAAGTTTATATTCAAATTCCTGTCTTAGATTAAAAAAATACGACTCAGAAATTCGAGTTACATAAATTGCGAAAAAAGGAGTAACTACTAGTAGGGATGTACAAATGAAACTGATAGACTGCACCAATCCGATAATTTGAGTCAAATCGAGAAAAAAAAAACGACTATGGTTTGATTTTGATTTGATTTGGTGTCGGAAAAAACCCCGACCATATTTGGTTTGGTTTGGTTTGGTTTAACTAAAAAAAGTCAAACTGAAACCAAACCAACCCGACATTATATGTATAGAAGTTTTAAATATATTTAATACATAAAAATATTTATTGTAATGTGTTTATAAATATTTCTTAAGCTTTTTGATAGTTTTATCTTTTACCGTATTATTTCAAGCTTGGACTTATAATTTTTGGATGCTCCAATAAGTTTATAGTCCATAAATGTTAGTAATTCAAATAAATCCTAAACCAAAATCGAATCAATAATAATAAGACATTCAATTCAATTGTACTATGAATGAAAATAGTATTGGATATCTATTTTATTAGTTTCATGGTTTAGATAAAATGTTTAACTTATTTTTCTTTTAGTGGTTAGTCATGTAAATAATAGTACTTATTAGTTGTAATTTTAAATTATGTTTGTTTTCATTATGGTTTATTAATAATATTTATTTTATGCAATTTTATTATTTTTATTGTTGAATATTTTAGTACAATGTCATGACTCATCTCATATTTATGTTATTTTATTGAAAAACACCTTATATAGTTCTGTCTTACTAGAATTAAAGAAATATTTGGAGCACAAATTTTACGTTTTGTGCAATGAAGACTTTATGAAAAAAAAACAATAAAACACGAAAATTCGGAAAAGCCGAGATTAAGAAACTTGAATTTTATTGATTTGGTAGTATTTCAATTTAATAATCCAATACAATTAACTTAATTTAGTAATTAAAAAATTCGAACCAACCCGGCCTATGTATACCCTAACTACTTGTTCGCAAAGTACAAACCACCATAAAGGAATTGGGACTTTAGGATCATGTTCAATTCCGTGTGTCACACTCACTGGCCACCGCCTTAGAGTTACATATACACAATAGAGATTTTTTATAATAAATAAATTTATCTACTCCGTCCAACCTCAAATATATTAGTCATTTCGGTAATTTATTTCTGCTTCAAAGTATTTGATGTTTCATAAAAATAAGTAATCATAGGCTACTTTTTTTTTTTTCCAAATCTATTCTTACTGTTTCAATGAAAAATTAATTAGTGGAATGTTTAAGAGAAGCATAATGAGTAGACTTAATAAATATACTACTAATGATTATGGCAATTAAATTGTCCATTTTAAGGTTGTACAAAAGCTTTAAAAGGCATGTAATATATATAAGTTAAATACTTAGGTGTATCGTGTTTGTATATATCCTGCATTTATTAATTTAAAGTAAATATCGATAAGAGTAATTTTATCCCGAATATAATATTTATATTTGAATCAAATTTCAAAAAGAAAAAAAAAATTAAATAAATAAATAAGGCGTGATGGTGCAATTTTACTTTACACATACACATCTAGTATTTAGGAGTTTGGAGTGGGTGACATAAATGAATCACATGGGCATGAAACAGGAAAAGGAGCCAGTTTGCTAGTAGTATTATCTATCATGAATCCACTGGACACCTACTCGTTAGAGGAACGTATAAAAGAAGCAAAAACCAATGGATCTTGAATTTAGAAATCCACCGGCTAAGATTTTTTAGATACAAACTCATTATTTTATATACCAGCTAGCTGACTAGCTCCAATTCCATTTAGTATGTCACATTGAGATCTAACTTTGCATAATTAATTTTCAAGTGGAACCCCCCGAGTCTAGTGGCGAGTTGAATGAATTAACTTCTTGTCCAGATCGATCTTACCGTCACGTATTAAACGGATACAAATTTGATTGAAACTTGAAAACAAAGTTTTTAAAAA
Organism: Nicotiana undulata; assembly: GCA_005239495.1. NCBI lineage: Eukaryota > Viridiplantae > Streptophyta > Magnoliopsida > Solanales > Solanaceae > Nicotiana > Nicotiana undulata. The sequence goes on along the minus strand of ML283440.1, from coordinate 23,911 downwards.
ATTAAAGTTGTGTTTGAACATGCATATTATTTGAAAAAAAGTTAAAGTTTCCAAAAACTGCCTTAAACCAATTTTTGGGAACTTGGAATATCATCATTCTTTTTTATTTATTTATTTTAAAAACACTGTTTTCAATTTGTTTAATTTTTAAAAAAATGAAGCCAAAATCTATAACCAAACGGGAGGTAAGTTTGACAAAGGTGATTCACAATTACTTAAGATCACAAATCCAAATACAAATATAACATTCATTTCATTTGTGGAGTGCAAGAAGTCTAGTAGAAACAGTAACAATATTATGTCTGGGTTGTCCCCCTTTTGGATTCCTACATCATGGGATAAGAAGTTCATAATGCAAGATTACTTACCATTAAGTTTGCAGTTCCTTAAAAAGGAAAGATATAATGTAGAAAAAAGAAAAAGCAAAAGCTTCCTCTGACATCCAACGGCTAGTTCTCGCATGATAATTACTGTACAGGAGATAAAAGTGGAAAATGAATTGAATTATGATTTCAACTTTCATATCAGTAACTAAATAAACTACGTGACAATGTGACATACTAGTAAGTAGTTTAGGCAAGTGTGGTCCAAGTCCATGCATATATTCCTGGAAGGAGGCCGGAGGGTACACTTTAACTTACCTTTATTAGGTGAGACTGTAGATTCATAACGGCAAAATACTTTATTCATAAATAGTATTTGTACCAATTTAATGGATATATACTATGTATCTTTATATATACTAGTATTTGGGCACGCGCGTTGCACGTTTATCCTATATAATTACTACAATATTGAAAATATTGTATCATTTTGTACGTGGATGACAAAACACTTTGAATCATGATTGCATTTATAAGAAAATAATCTTTAGAAATAATAATAATATGAATATATAAGCTAAAATATATAGAAGGAGAACATAAAATGTATTAACCGTACATGTTAGCTTAAAAGAATTATTATACGCATGGGAGGTTAAAGACTTTATCTTTGTAAAGTGAAGATTAGATAAATTCTTTGATAATTCCAAGTCAAATTTAATGTTACAGAACTAACTTTGTTATTAATATTGAAGGTATTATTAATATAACTTTTAAGGGCATAAAATCTAATAATATTGTAGGGTCATTTTGGTCTTTCACATTTAACTTTTATTCTTCATGCTTATAATATAGTATAATCCATAAACTGTTGAACGAGGAGGGGGATAGACGCATAGTGCTAGGTGAGTTGGAGCACTCCGAGAGTCGGCGGGATTTTGGGTACTGTAAATGGATTACGATAGAGGAGGTGGAAGGGGTGATGCGTAAGATGTGCAGGGGCAGAGCGACGGGGCCAGACGAAATCCCGGTGAAATTTTGGAAGAGCGCGGGGCGGGCAGGTTTGGAGTGGTCACTGGGCTATTTAATGTTATTTTTAAGACGAAGAAGATGCTAGAAGAATGGAGGTGGAGTACGATGGTTCCACTTTACAAGAACAAGAGTGATATCCAAAATTGCAACAATTATAGGGGTATCAAGTTGTTGAGTCACACTATGAAAGTTTGGGAGAGGGTGGTGGAGGTTAGGGTAAGGAGATGCGTGTCTATTTCCGAGAATCAGTTTGGATTCATGCCGGGGGGTTCGACTACAGAAGCGATTCATCTGGTAAGGAGATTAATGGAGCAGTACAGGAAAATAAAGATGGATTTGCATATGGTGTTTATTGATCTTGAGAAAGCGTACGATAAAGTCCCGAGGGAGGTCCTGTGGTTAGCGGTGTTCTGGTAGCGTACATTAGGGTGATTAAGGATATGTATGATGATGCTAAGACTCGGGTGAGGACTGTGGGTGGTGACTCGGAGTATTTCCCTGTGGAGATGGGGTTGCACCAGGGATCGACTTTTAGCCCATTTTTATTTGCCTTGGCCATGTACTGTCGCGTCACATCCAAGGGGAGGTGCCTTCGTGCATGCTATTTGCCGATGATATAGTGTTGATTGACGAGACGCGAAGCGGAGTTAACGCGAGGTTGGAGCTTTGGAGATAGGCCTTGGAGTCTAAAGGTTTCAAACTGAGTAGAACCAAGAAAGAATACTTGGAGTGCAAATTCAGTGACGGAACCTATGATGCAGACGTAGAGGTTAAGCTTGATGCTCAAGTTATCCCCAAGAGAGTGAGTTTTAAGTATCTCGGGTCTATTATCCAAGGTAATAGAGAGATTGACGAAGATGCCGCACATCGTATCAGAGCGGGATGGATGAAGTGGAGGCTCGCCTCCAGTGTTTTATGTGATAAGAATGTGTTGCTAAGATTTAATGGTAAGTTTTATCGAATGGTGGTTCGACCGGCTATGCTGTATGGGGATGAGTGTGGCCAGTCAAGAACTCCCACATGCAGAAGATGAAAGTAGCAGAGATGAGAATGTTGAGATGGATGTGCGGGTGTACCAGGAGAGATATGATTAAGAATGAAGCTATCCGGGATAGAGTGGGAGTAGACTCCATGGAGGACAAGATGTGGGAGTCGATGTTGAGATGGTTCAGACATGTTAAGAGAAGAATCATTGATGCTCCTGTCAGGAGGTGTGAGAGGTTTGCCATGTAGAGTTTTAGAAGAGGTCGAGGTAGCCCTAAGAAATATTGGGGAGAGGTGATTAGACAGGACATGACGCTGTTTCAGCTCATTGAGGACATGACCCTTGATAGGAGGGTGTGGAGGTTGAGGATTAAGGTAGAAGGTTAGTGGGTACCTTTTAGTTGTTCACCGATAGTCTTAGTAGCATGCATGCCCCCTCATATCCTTAGATTTTTATTACATTATGTAGTTTTGTTCGCCTTAGGTATTGTATTCCCCGTTGCTATTATTTGGTACTGCTTATCCTTTATCTCTCCCTTTTTCTTTTCTCTTCCTTCTTTTTTCCTTTCTTGCTTTCCTTTTCTTCTTCTTGCCCTTCCTGAGCCTAGGGGCTATTGGAAACAACCTCTCTACCTGCATTAGGTATGGGTTAGGTCTGTGTACAGACTACCCTCTTCAGACCCCACCTGTTGGAATCATATTGGGTTTGTTGTTGTTGTTATTATAATATAGTATGATATATATAATATATACTATTATCACTCACTTAACAATAGTTAACTAATACAATATTTTTATACCTCACTTTTTACTTAATCGTAGTAAACTAATGTGGTGGATGATTAAGTTTTTACTTTTTTCCATCTACGACTAGTAGATTTTGAAGTATTGGGAAAGATTGGAAGATGGTATAATAGTATAAGATTCTATCTTATTGCATTCACGGAATGTAGACATATCTCAACTTATCTCCTTCACCATTGAATCAACCTAAAAGGAAAAAAAGATGGAAGAATTCTTAACTATCCTCAGACATATATAGGAGAATATTATGCACATACAAAAACAAATACCAACGTTCATTTTGTATTCCCATTAAAGTACTAGTTATCAGGCTCGAAAGACAATATTTTTGGGTGGACAAAGTGAAAATAACTAAAAATTGAGGTGGAATCCAATATCCAAAGAACTTTAAGTAATGATATTAGCTTACGCCTATGATATGATAACATTCATGTCACTTCATTACTTGATATAATAAAAATGAAGGAAAATCAAAATCATTCATCTTTGGAGGGCTGTCGATCGGTTGAAGGATGCTAACCAACTTTTACGTCATTAAATGATGATTGAACAAATTAAATTAAGTTATCTTTAAGCAAATAAATAATGATAGCAATAAGTTAAAAATCCATCATTGTCTTATAATTTAATGCGAGCTACCTGAAAAACGAGTTTAATGCTTCCATGATTTGGAGTTGAATCAATTTATTATTGAATAACTCTATGGAATGTAGAGTCCTTCATTCTATAACTGTAATTTTCTGAATTATTATTTAAATTTAGTTTAATGTAAGTACTAAACCGAAAAGGCAAGAGTCATTCAGCCACTTTCATGACCATTTTAGTTATTGCAGTTCAAATAGTAAAAAGAAATAGTAATAATACTCACAGAATATACATGCTTCCACTTTTTGTTAAAGAATCATAAGGGTAGAGTTGATGCTTTATATCCAATTGATACAAAAATTCCATTCTCACTCATCTTTTCTTTCTTTACCCCTGCCCAAAAACAATATCCTTCTCTTCGGTATTTTATTATTTTAAGAAAAAGAGAAGAAAAGGAAAAAGGGAACAGCAGATGTGTGAGGTTGATGGCGATACCACTTTCCAACGTCTCTGGGTTGGAGCAAATGGCAACTTAGCTTGTTCCAAAATCCAAACCAAATAGAGAAATGCAAGGGCCAACAAGTCTGGAGGATGGATAAAAATAAAAGGAATGCGGTGAACGTGGATCGAACACGTGACCTTCAGATCTTCAGTCTGACGCTCTCCCAACTGAGCTATCCCCGCAATTTGTACTTCAGTGACACATGATTTATTCTCGTATGTTGCTTCGGCCAATTAACGTAGTTAAACTTGTACAATACACCCTCCGTTTCAACTTATGTATACCATTTGACTGGACAAGAAATTTAAGTAAAGAGAGAATACTTTTGAACTTTTGGTGTAAAATGAAACATATTTTGTGTGTCTATAAATCATTGCATAGAATTTATTGTCAAACATTCAAATAATGTTATGACATTATATTTATAAATATTAATTTATTTTATCAAACATGAGTTTCATGTTGTTCTTACAAAACGTATATTTTTAGTTTTTGTAAGTATCTAAATTCAATATTATTAATTTGAAAAATATATAAATGTTATTTTTACAATATTGGTTATAAATATATGATTAAAAATTAATGTACATGCATGAAAAAATATACATCTTAAATACCAAATATAATATTATTTTTCGTATAAAATTTTATAGGCATATATTTATATATTAGCCTTTAAGTTTTGATAGTTCCTTCATTTAAAATTTAATCTAATTGTGTAATTACACTTGCAATCAAACAGTAAGCTTGTAATTAAACTATGACAAATAAACAAGTCGTCGTAATTACCTAACTGTGTAATTACACCAATTCTAATTTCCCGATGACTTTCCAAATAGACCTTTAAAATTTCATCGAGATGGGCATATATCATTAATAACTCGAACAGTCGAACTTGACTAATTAGATACTACAATAAAAGATTTTTATAAATATACTAGACAAGGTTGCCCGTGCAATGCACGAGCCTAACGTGTTAGGGGTGAAGCTTGTCTTGGTGGCAATATCAATAGGGATAAATTCACAAGTTCCCACACATCCTAAAATATTTACCCGCTTTTGTGATGACCCAAGGGGTCATTTTATAAATTTAGACTCCGTTCCATGCTTAATAGCCATAAAAAGACTATTTAAATACCTCGATTTGCGGGCACAGTCCGGACGTGAAACCGAAAAACTTTTATGTGAAAATATGAGAAGTAGTAATCTCTAGAGTTGAAATTCGATAAAAGTTGACTTTGGTCAATATTTTGAGTAAACGGACTCGGATCCGTGTTCCGATGATCCCGGGAGGTCCGCAGTAAAATATGGGACTCGGGCGTATGCCCGAAAATGAATTCCGAGGTCCCAAGCCTTAGAAATCAATTTTTGGAAGAAATTATTTTGCTGAAATATTTATGAAATAAAGAAAAGAAATAACATTTGAAATCATTGGTATCGGGACCATATTTTAGTTCCGAAACCCGGTACAAATTTGTTATGATATTTAAAGGTTAACTGTGAAATTTAGTAAAAAACGGGGTTCGTTTGACGTGATTCGGACATTCGGTTGAGAAATTATGAACTTTAAGAGTTCTTGTTGAAAATGATGAGTTTTGAGGTTTAATTCATAGTTTTACATGTTATTTCCATGATTTGATTGCACGAGCAAGTCCGTATGATATTTTTAGACTTGCGTGCATATTAGCCCCGAGGGCTCGGGTGAGTTTCGGATAGGCCATGAGAGGTTTTGAACATGAATAAGTGTTGTTGTAGTCTGTTTTCTGGTGTCCAGGCATGTGTACTATGCGATTGCATAGCTAGGTTCGCGATCGCATAGTGTAGTCTCAAGGGGGTCCCAAATTTATACTGTGCGGACGCGTCCTTAGGTGTGCGATCGCGAAGCTCCTGATGGCCGTCTATGCTAACACATAGCTCCTCCATGCGAACACACAATGTAGAAATTGGCCTGGGGGAGGGGAGCCCAGTACACTATGCGAACACATTGTTTGCCCTGCGAGTGCATTGCCCAGTTCCCCCTTACCCTATGCGAACGCATCCCATGTAGTGCGAACGCATCCCATGTAGTGCGAACGCATAGGTATGTTGCCCAACAATATAAATACTCTTTAAAAAACGGGCAGACCTTCTTCTTCACCATAGGTTTACAACCCTAAGAGCGATTTTCTTCAAAAATTATCATCCCCAAGTCATAGGTAATCAATTCTAAACTTTGTTCTTTCAATTCCTTACTGTTTTTCATCACTTTTAAAGCAAAAACTAAGAATTTTTATGGTAAAAATTGAGGGTTTGGGTAGAATTAGAGAATTTTATAAAAATCAAAATTTTACATCGAATTAAGGTCGGATTTCAAAACTAATAGTATATTTGGGTGAATGGGTAAACGTAAATTGGTCCGAACCCCGAGTTTAGACCAAGCGGGAACGGGGTCGGATTTTCACTTTTATTGAGAGAACTTAGGAAAAGTCATGTTTTTCAATAAAGTTAGTTCCTTTAGAATAAATTGATGATATTGAGTTAATTATGATTAGATTCGAGCAAGTTAGAGGTGAATTCAAAAGGAAAAGTCATAATTGAGCAGTGAATGGCCTACGAAATTGAGGTAAGTGTTTGGTCTAACCTTGACTTGAGGGAATAGGAATCACCACTTGTTTGCTATGTGGAATGCATGCGTGTGGTGTATAGGTGAGGTGACGAGTATCTATGCACCACCCAATTTTCCTGATAACCATGATCCCCTTTCTCGTCCCCAATTTAATTGATGTTTGTCTTAATTGCTCTACGTTTATTATTGTTTCTATGATTAGTTGGCCTTGTTATTTGTTGCTAAATATTATTGTGGTTATTTTGGAAAAGTACGGGCTGTTTAATTGGCCCCCTTGTGATATAGAGAGGTTGAGCAGTTTGACACTATTTTTGGATATATATATATATATATATATATATATATATATATATATATATATATATATATATGTATATGTATGTATATATATATGTATATGTATGTATGTATATAATCATGTTGGTTTCTTTTGATTATTTACATTTGTTGTTGTAAGTGTGTTGAAAGTGTTGGTTGTTCTCTTAATCCTATCATGGTACGTAAAGACTAAGTTGGGTTGACAGTGTTACGGTGATTACATATATTCGGGCTGATATTATTGTGAGATGTTATTGTATAAAGCTTACGGGCTATATTGTTTCCTGTTTAAAATTTTTGAAACAAAATTTTGTGTGATAAGGGGGATGTGATAAGGTGTTGGTGTGATAAGGGGGCTGTGATAAGGGTTAATACATTGATTGTGATATTATGAATATGTGAGATCGGGTTGCACGCCGCAACAAGACAGTGAAAATGGGGAATATTGACGTTTTACTGATTTTAATTACAAAGATTTGGAAATTCCCGTTTTACTCTACAATTTCCTTATATTTAGCACATGTGATTATTTTAAAGTAAAGTTTGGAAACTCGGAGATTTACTTGAGCATTGGTTATAGCTGACACCTGAAAAAGGCGGCTGAGTTATTTTATTGTTGTGCAGTATTTGTTCATTTGTTTAGAATTCTTTTCTTGCTTTATTATTTATGTTGTTACAACTTATATTGTTAATGCCCCGCCATAGCCTTGTCACTACTTCGTCGAGGTTAGACTCGACACTTACTCAGTACATGGGGTCGGTTGTACTGATACTACACTCTGCACTCTTTTGTGCAGATACAGGTACTATCCAGTAGTAGAGATTAGTAGAGCAACAACCTATTCATTTGGAGACACGAGGTATATCTGACGGCGTTGCAGATCCCAAGAATCTTCTCTTATTTTACATACGTTGTTTTATTATATTTAGAACAGTTATACTATTTCTTTCAGTCCAATATTTGTAGTATTCTTTAGTAGTTCGTGAATTGTGACACCTGAATCTGGGGTAGTTATAGATCTATTTATATTATTAGCTCGTGGTTCGTTTTTATTTAATTATTATTTTTTAGTTGTGGAAATCATTTAAATTAAGTTACTTTAAATTATTTATTTATGCTTAAGTAAGTGATCAAAGGAAATTGGTTAAGCGAACTCTAACATTGGCTTGCCTAGCAAGTGTGGTGTTAGGCGCCATCACGATCCCTAAGGTTGGGAATTTGGGTCGTGACAAGTTGGTATCAGAGCACTATGTTTCTTAGGTCTCACAATTCAAGAACAAGCTTAGTAGAGTCCGAAGGATCGGTACAGAGACGTCTATAGTTATCTCTCGGAGGCTATTGAGTTAGGAAACAACTCCATTTTATTTCTACTCTATCGTGTGATTCTTGTATCCCAAATACTGACTAAATTCTTCTACTCTCTCGCAGATGGCGAGAACGCGTGCTTCCTCTTCCGCTGACCAGCATTCCGGTCCTCCAACAACATCAACTCCTACTAGGGGCAGATGCCGAGGCCGAGGCAGGTCTCTGCCCGTTGCTCTGGCAGCAGCCCCAGCTGCGGAACCCCAGATTGAGATTAATGAGGGGGTTCCGGCTTAGACTATTCCAGCGGGACCAACTCAGGATCCTGAGGGTTTATTGCTATCCTGGTTCTTCAGGATGCTTTGGTCCGTTTAGTGGGCTTGATGGAGAGTGTGGCCCAGACGTGCGCATTCCCAGTTGCTGCAGCCGTATCTCAGGCTGGAGGAGGGGTCAGCATACTCCTCAGGTTCAGACCCCAGTAGCCAATCCCGTTGGGGTAATTCAGCCAGTTGCAGCAGTGTCGCCCGTTACTAGGGCAGCTATGACTACTGATACGTTGTGGAGACTTGACAGGTTCATTAAGTTATTCCCTGTCCATTTCAGTGGTGCTACTTCAGAGGACCCTCGGGAATATTTGGATAGTTGTCATGAGGTGTTACGTAATACGGGTATTTTGGAGACCAATGGGGTCGATTTTGCGGCTTTTCAGATGACTGGTTCCGCCAAGAAATGGTGGAGAGACTATTTGTTGACTAGACCAGTTGGATCACCTGCTCTGACTTGGGATCAGTAAACTCATCTCTTCTTGGAGAAGTTCTTCCCTGTTACTACTCGTGAGGATAAACGTCGTCAGTTTGAGCGACTTCAGCAGGGCAGCAAGACTGTGACCCAGTATGAGACTCGTTTTGTGGATTTGGCTAGACATGCTATTCTTATATTGCCCACTGAGAGGAAGAGGGTCTGACAGTTTATTGATGGCCTTGCTCAGCCCATCAGGTTGCAGATGGACAAGGAAACAAGGTCCGAGATTTCTCTTCAAGATGCAACTAATATAGCTAAGAGGGTTGAGTCAGTTCTTGGGATGGGAGGTCAGGGGTAAGACAAGAGACCTCGCCATTCCGGTGTTTTTAGTGGTGCCTCATCTGGAGGCGGGATTTCATTTAGCCGAGGTCATTCTTCCAGGACATTCCATTCAGCACTACAGGTTTCACATGGTACTTCAGGGGGTCGTGGTTCTTATTTTCCTCCTTCTGCTCAGCTAGTTTACAGTGCTCTTTCAGCTCATATTAGAGCACATCCTCTCCAGAGTGTTTTGCGTGGCCAACCGATTCATCCGGGTCAGCATACTATTCAGTAGTGGTGCTTCGAGTGTGGTGAACATGGGCATATCCGGAGGGCTTGTCCGTATTATGCAGGTAATCAGTTTCAGCAGCAGGGTTCTCATGCTGTAGTTTCGGCACCAGTTCCAGTACCACCTGCCCAGCCGACAAGGGGTAGGGATCATGTAGTTAGAGGTAGAGGTCAGAATGTTAGAGGTGGAGGACAAATGGCTAGAGGTGGATGTCAGCCTGCTAGAGGTGGAGGTCCTCCCAAAGGTGTGGTTCAGGGTGGCGGGGCCCAACCCTGACTATATGCATTTCCAGCTAGACCCGAGGCAGAGTCCTCTGACACTGTTATTACAGGTATTATCTTAGTCTGTGATAGAACTTCTTCAGTTTTGTTTGATCCGGGGTCTACTTATTCGTATGTTTCATCCTATTTTGCCTCTTGTTTGAATGTTCCCCGTGAGCCCTTGAGTGTTCATGTTTATGTGTCTACACCGGTGGGGATGCTATTGTGGTAGATCGAGTATATCGTTCGTGCGTGGTAGTCATTGAAAGTCTTAAAACTAGTGTTGATCTTTTGCTTCTAGACATGGTTGACTTTGATGTTATATTGGGAATGGATTGGTTGTCGCCCTATTATGCCATTTTAGACTGTCACGCCAAGACAATTACTTTAGCTTTACCGGGGTTGCCTCGATTAGAATGGAAAGGGACTCTTGGTCATTCTCCCAGCCGGGTAATTTCATATGCTAAGGCTCGCCGCATGGTGGAGAAAGGGTGTTTGGCTTATTTGGCTCATATTCGTGATTCCGATGCTGAGGTTTCTTCTATAGAGTCAGTGCGTGAGTTTCCTGAAGTATTTCCTGCAGACCTGCCGGGTATGCCGCCCGATAGGGATATTGATTTCTGTATAGATGTGGCTCTAGGCACTCAGCCCATTTCCATTCCTCCATATCGGATGGCCCCACCAAAATTGAAAGAATTAAAAGAACAGTTGCAAGACTTGTTAGATAAGGTGTTTGATCAAGAAGCTGCATAGTTTTGAAGATTGACAAATGAACTCAAAGTTGAACCAGGTCTATCATTGGAGACATAGACATGCAGAATAAATGGCACGTGAGGAGATCGCACACAGGAGATAAACACAATCACTGACTTGAGGAGATATCTCCTGATTGAAAAGGTTGCAAATTAATAGGGATATGGACTTCTTATTCATGACGGACAGAATCAAGATATAGGAGGATCTAGGAAGTTGAGATCACCAAGAACTCTTCCACCAAGGAAGAGTTGCATCAGAACTCTAGTACATCGTCTCAAACTACTGATCATATATATTATCAAGTGTTCTCATTGAACAGGTGCGCACAAACCTAGAAGTGAATCAAGAATTTAGAGAAAAATTACCAAAGCAATTTTTCAAGCAGTTCGTGTGAGAATTCCTGTGCGACTCAAAAGCTACTTGAACCAGCTAGAAGAACCAGTTCCATCTGTTATATTTTAGTCTAGTTGTTTGTAGTAGGTTATTACAAATTGTATCTTTCAGCTTTATCTAGAAGCAATTGTAATAGGTACCAAGTATTCAAGTTAGAGTTAACTTGGAGTTTGTCGCAATTAGCTAGAGGCTAGTTTGCCACAAGGGGATTAGAGTTAGTCCTTAGGTTTACAAAAGAGTTTATTTTGTAAATGTTGTTTGGCTCATTGACTTAGTGAAGAGTTTGGGAAAATTCTACTAGGAAGTAGGTCGTGGTTTTTTCGCCTTTTGAGCCAGGTTTTTTCCACGTAAAATCGTTGTGTTCTTTTATTTCTGCAATTATTATTCCGCAAACTGTAGGAGTTGGAACGCATAGAAGAACCTGGTCCTTCTATAACTACTGCACACAGAAATTGGACACCACACAAATCACCCCCTCTTGTGTGGTATTGAAGTTTGGAACATCATAGGGGTTTCATCAGACCCAGTGTCTCGCCTTGAGGTGCACCGGTTTTGTTTGTGAAGAAGAAAGATGAGTCGATGAGAATGTGTATAGATTACTGGCAGCTAAATAAAGCTACTATCAAGAATAAATATCTGTTGCCGAGGATTGATGACCTATTTGATCAGCTTCAGGGTGCTAGAGTATTTTCGAAAATTTATTTGAGGTCGGGCTATCATCAACTGAAGATTAGGGCGTCTGATTTTCCTAAGACAGCCTTTCGGACGAGGTATGGGCATTATGAATTTTTGGTTATGTCATTTGGGCTGACTAATGCTCCAGTAGCTTTTATGGGTTTGTTGAATCGGGTTTTCAAGCCCCATCTGGACTCTTTCATGATTGTGTTCATTGATGACATTATTATATACTCCCAGAGTCGGGAAGAGCATGAGCAGCATCTCTGTATAGCACTCCAGACTTTGAGAGATAATCGGTTGTATGCCAAGTTTTCAAAATGTGAGTTCTAGTTAGATTCAATAGCCTTTTTGGGTCATATCATATGAGCTGAGGGTATTCAGGTTGATCATTAGAAGATAGAGGCAGTCCGGGACTGGCCTAGACCCACTACAGCTACGGAGATTAGGAGTTTCTTGGGTTTGGCGGGTTACTACCGTCGTTTTGTGGATGGGTTCTCATCCATAGTATCCCCAATGACTAAATTGACTCAGAAAGGTGCCCCATTTAAATAGTCGATGAGTGCGAGGCGAGCTTTCAAAAGCTCAAGACAACCTTGACTTCAACACCTGTGTTGGTGTTACCATCATATTCAAGTTCTTTCACAGTGTATTGTGACGCTTCCCGAGTTGGACTTGGAGCAGTATTGATGCAAGATGGCAGAGTGATTGCATATGCGTCTCGTTAGTTAAAGGTCCATGAGAAGAATTACCCTATTCATGATTTAGAGTTGGCAGCCATTGGTCATGCTTTAAAATTTTGGAGGCATTATCTTTATGGAGTGTTGCGTGAAATTTTTACTAACCATCGTAGCCTCCAGTACTTATTCAAGCAGAAAGATCTAAATTTGAGGCAGCGGAGATGGTTAGAGTTGCTAAAAGATTATGATGTCACCATATTGTATCACCCAGGGAAGGCCAATGTGGTGGCCGATGCATTGAGTAGAAAGTCAGTGAGTATGAGCAGTCTTACGTATATTCCAGTTGGCAAGAGACCGTTGGCTTCAGATAGTCAGACTTTGGCTAATCAGTTTGTGAGGTTGGATATTTCGCCCAGCAGTACAGTCGCTCAGTCTTCTTTAATTGACCATATTCGGGAGCGGCAGGATGATGAACCACATTTGGCGGTCCTTAGGGACACAATTCGGCACCGTGATGCCAAGCAGGTTACAGTTGGAGATGATAGTGTTTTGAGGATGCATGGTAGGTTATGTGTTCCTAATATTGATGGCCTTCGTGAGTTGATCCTTGAGGAGGCTCACAGTTCGAAGTATTTTATTCCCCCATGTGAAGCTAAAATGTACCAAGATTTGAGGCAACATTATTGGTGGAGAAGGATGAAAAAGGACATTGTGACGTATGTGGCCCGTTGCTTAAATTGGCAGTAGGTAAAGTATGAGCATCAGAGACCTGGTGGCTTGCTTCAACAGATATATATTCCCGAGTAGAAGTGGGAGCGTATCACTATGGACTTCGTTGTTGGACTCCCACGGACTGAGAGGAAGTTTGACTCAGTTGGGGTTATTATGGATAGGCTGACTAAATCAGCATATTTCATTCTTGTGGCAAGTACTTATACTTCTGAGCGGTTGGCTGAGTTATATATTCCGGAGATAGTTCACCTTCATGGGGTTCCCGTGTCTATCATTTCTAATCAGGGCACGAAATTTACTTCGCACTTTTGGAGAGAAGTTCAGCGTGAGTTGGGAACTCGAGTAGAGTTGAGTACAACATTTCACCCTCAGACTGACGGGCAGTTCGAGCGTACCATTCAAATATTGGAATACATGCTCCGCGCTTGTGTTATTGACTTTGGAGGTTCATGGGATCAGTTTTTGCCATTAGCGGATTTTTCTTATAATAATAACTATCAGTCGAGCATTCAAACTGCTCCTTATGAGGCATTATATGGTAGACGGTGCAGATCGTCAGTTGGATGGTTTGATCCGGGAGAGGCTCGGTTGTTGGGTACATTCTTAGTTCAGGAGGCCTTAGATAAGGTCAAGATTATTCAGGAGAGACTTCGTGCAGCTCAGTCTAGGAAAAAGAGTTATGCCGATCGTAAGGTTCATGATGTGGCATTCATGGTTGGAGAGAGAGTGTTGCTTCGTGTGTCGCCCATAAAGGGTGTTATGAGATTTGGGAAGAAGGGTAAGTTGAGCCCTAGGTATGTCGGGCCGTTTGATATTCTTGATAGAGTGGGGGAAGTAGCTTATAGACTTGTGTTGCCTCCAGGGTTAGCCTCAATTCAACCGGTATTCCATGTATCTATGCTCCGAAAATATCATGGTGACCCGTCCCACGTGTTAGATTTCAGTTCTGTCCAATTGGACAAAGACTTGACTTATGAGGAGGAGCCAGTAGCCATGTTGTGAATAATCCTGACTTGCGACTATGTTGTGAATGTTCCAGATGATGAACCTTGTTCATCAAGAAAAATGCCTGTGAACAGTAAGGTCAGGGAGCTTGTGCATGAAGGCGGGGTTAAGGATGCTCAGATCCTTCGATTGAAGACCCGCCTTACAGAGATTGAGGCTGAGCGGGATGCGCTCAAAGCTGAACTAGAAAATGAAAAAGAGAAGAATGAGGGGATTCTTCAACAGAAGCTCTCTCTTTTTCAAGCAAAGAACCCAACCTCCACCCCTTCCCATCCTTAGGTGTCCAGTGCTGTCCCTAAACCCTCTATGACCCAGTTCGGGATTTGTTTTTTCTCTTATTGTCTTTTGCTCATGGTTGTGACTATTTTTATTTCTTTTTGTGTTTGATGACTGAACTATGATCTAATCAATGAATTGTGTTGTTTTCGCTCTTACTTTTATCTCACTTTCGTTAATAGCCTTTATTCTTGGTTTTACTTTTGATGATTAATACATGTTTGCACTTGCAGTTGCCTCAATGGCCGTGAGTAATTATTATAGATCTGGTAATTCTGACACTTTGCAACTTTTCGATGATGCCAAAAGGGGGAAGATGTGCTATATTGTGATATTTATAACCTAATGAACCTGGTTCTCAATGATAAATGCTTAATGCTTTAAAAAAGAGTCAATGTTGGATTAAAGTGATTACAGGTTTAAGCACAGAGTTTGTCATCATCAAAAAGGGAGAATTTGTTGGATCAAGAAGCTGCATAGTTTTGAAGATTGACAAATGAACTCAGAGTTGAACCAGGTCTATCATTGGATACATAGACATGCAGAATAAATGGCACGTGAGGAGATCGCACACAGGAGATAAACACAATCGCTGACTTGAGGAGATATCTCCTGATTGAAAAGGTTGCAAATTAATAGGGAGATGGACTTCTTATTCATGAAGGACAGAATCAAGATATAGGAGGATCTAGGAAGTTGAGATCAACAAGTACTCTTCCACCAAGGAAGAGTTGCATCAGAACTCTAGTACATCGTCTCAAACTACTGATCCTATATATTGTCAAGTGTTCTCATTGAACAGGTGCGCACAAACATAGAAGTGAATCAAGAATTGAAGCAAAATTACCAAAGAAATTTTGCAAGCAGTTCGTGTGAGAATTCCTGTGCGACTCAAAAGCTACTTGAACCAGCTAGAAGAACTAGTTCCATCTGTTATCTTTTAGTCTAGTTGTTTGTAGTAGGTGTTTACAAATTGTATCTTTCAGCTTTATCTAGAAGCAATTGTAATAGATACCGAGTATTCAAGTTAGAGTTAACTTGGAGTTTGTCGCAATTAGCTAGAGGCTAGTTTGCCACAAGGGGATTAGAGTTAGTCCTTAGGTTTACAAAAGAGTTTATTTTGTAAATGTTGTTTGGCTCATTGACTTAGTGAAGAGTTTGGGAAAATCCTACTGGGATGTATATGATGGTTTTTTCCACGTAAAATCATTGTGTTCTTTTATTTATGCAATTATTATTTCGCAAACTGCAGGAGTTGGAACACATAAAAGAACCTGGTCCTTCTATAACTACTGCACGTGAAAATTGGACACCACACAAATCACCCCCTATTGTGTGGTATTGGAGTTTGGAACATCATAAGGGTTTCATCAGACTCAGTGTCTCGCCTTGGGGTGCACCGGTTTTGTTTGTGAAGAAGAAAGATGAGTCTATGAGAATGTGTATGGATTACCGGCAGCTGAATGAAGCTACTATCAAGAATAAATATCCGTTGCCGAGGATTGATGACTTATTTGATCATCTTCAGGGTGCTAGAGTATTTTCGAAAATTGATTTGAGGTCGGGCTATCATCAACTGAAGATTAGGGCGTCCGATGTTCCCAAGATAGCCTTTCGGACGAGGTATGGGCATTATGAATTTTTTGTTATGTCATTTGGGCTGACTAATGCTCCAGTAGCTTTTATGGATTTGTTGAATCGGGTTTTCAAGCCCCATCTGGACTCCTTCATGATTGGGTTCATTGATGACATTCTTATATACTCCCGCAGTCGGGAAGAGCATTAGCAGCATCTCCATATAACACTCCAGACTTTGAGAGATAATCAGTTGTATGCCAAGTTTTCAAAATGCGAGTTCTGGTTAGAATCAGTAGCCTTTTTAGGTCATATCGTATTAGCTGAGGGTATTCGGGTTGATCCTAAGAAGATAGAGGCAGTCTGGGACTGGCCTAGACCCACTACAACTACGGATATTAGGAGTTTCTTGGGTTTGTCGGGTTACTACCGTCGTTTTGTGGGTGGGTTCTCGTCCATAACATCCCCAATGACTAATTTGACTCAGAAAGGTGCCCCATTTAAATGGTCAGATGAGTGCGAGGCGAGCTTTAAAAAGCTCAAGATAACCTTGACTTTAGCACCTGTGTTGGTGTTACCATCATATTCGGATTCTATCACGGTGTATTGTGACGCTTCCCGAGTTGGACTTGGAGCAATATTGATGCAGGATAGCAGAGTGATTGTATATGTGTCTCGTCAGTTAAAGGTCCATGAGAAGAATTACCCTGTTCATGACTTAGAGTTGGCATCCATTGTTCATGTTTTAAAAATTTGGAGGCATTATCTTCATGGCGTGCCGTGTGAAATTTTTACTGACCATCGCAGACTCCAGTACTTATTCAAGCAGAAAGTTCTAAATTTGAGGCAGCGGAGATGGTTAGAGTTGCTAATAGATTATGATGTCACCATATTGTATCACCCAGGGAAGGCCAATGTGGTGGCCGATGCATTGAGTAGAAAGGCAGTGAGTATGAGCACTTTTGCGTATATTCCAATTGGCAAGAGACCGTTGGCTTCAGACAGTCAGACTTTGGCTAATCAATTTGTGAGGTTTGATATTTCGCCCAGCAGTGTTCTAGCTTGTACAGTCGCTCGGTCTTCTTTAATTGACCATATTCGGGAGCGGCAAGATGATGACCCACATTTGGCAGTCCTTAGGGACACAGTTCGACATGGTGATGCCAATCAGGTTACAGTTGGAGATGATGGTGTTTTGAGGATACATGGTAGGTTATGTGTGCCTAATATTGATGGCCTTCGTGAGTTGATCCTTGAGGAGGCTCATAGTTCTAAGTATTTTATTCACCCAGGTGCAACTAAAATGTACCAAGATTTGAGGCAACATTATTGGCGGAGAAGGATGAAAAAGGGCATTGTGACGTATGTGGCTCGTTGCTTAAATTGTCAGCAGGTAAAGTATGAGCATCATAGACCTGGTGGCTTGCTTCAGCAGATAGAGATTCCCGAGTGGAAGTGGGAGCGTATCACTATGGACTTCGTTGTTGGACTCCCACGGACTCAGAGGAAGTTTGACTCAGTTTGGGTTATTATGGATAGGCTGACTAAATTAGCATATTTCATTCATGTGGCAAGTACTTATACTTCTGAGCGGTTGGCTGAGTTATACATTCGAGAGATAGTTCGCCTTCATGGGTTGCCCGTGTCTATCATTTCTAATAAGGGAACGGAATTTACTTCGTACTTTTGGAGAGAAGTTCAGCGTGAGTTGGGAACCCGAGTAGAGCTGAGTACAACATTTCACCCTCAGACTGACGGGCAGTCCGAGCGTACCATTCAAATATTGGAAGACATGCTTCACGCTTGTGTTATTGACTTTAGAAGTTCATGGGATCAGTTTTTGCCGTTAGCGGATTTTTCTTATAATAATAACTATCAGTCGAGCATTCAAATGGATCCTTATGAGGCATTATATGGAAGACGGTGCAGATCGCCAGTTGGATGGTTTGAGCCGGGAGAGGCTCGGTTGTTGGGTACATACTTAGTTCAGGAGGCCTTAGATAAGGTCAAGATTATTCAAGAGAGACTTGGTGCAGCTCAGTCTAGGCAAAATAGTTATGCCGATCGTAAGGTTCGTGATGTGGCATTCATGGTTGGAGAGAGAGTGTTGCTTCGTGTGTCGCCCATGAAGGGTGTTATGAGATTTGGGAAGAAGGGTAAGTTGAGCCCTAGGTATGTCGGGCCGTTTGCGATTTTTGATAGAGTGGGGGAGGTAGCTTATAGACTTGCGTTGCTTCCAGGGTTATCCTCAGTTCATCCGGTATTCCATGTATCTATGCTCCGGAAATATCATGGTGACCTGTCCCACGTGTTAGATTTCAGCTCTGTCCAATTGGACAAAGACTTGACTTATGAGGAGGAGCCGGTAGCCATGTTGTGAATGTTCTTGACTTGCGACTATGCTGTGAATGTTCCTGATGATGAAACTTGCTATTTTCGAACATCAACATAAAATCTGCTACTAGTCGTCTTGCCACTGCAAAGAACCTGCTCCGCTTTGATACCAGTTGTCACAGGGGTATTTTATGTCACTCGAATTCTGCCCGTGGTTTCACTCTTGTGCGGCAGTCAAGCCCAACCTTGACTTTAGCCTTTCCAACACTTAGAATAATGTAGGAACTTTTGGACTTAGAATGATTTTAGGCAGCAAACGAAATAAGTAGAGGCACAAACAGTTTAAGGGAATTTCTTCCTAACTCGTATTAATTTGTGAATACAAGAACACAATAAGCCAACCCTATGGCCAAGACCAAAGAACACCCTAGTTCCCTGCTCCGAAATTGATTTCCTACCCTTAGGAATAATACTTAGACGAAATTTGGCTCACAATGCCTCAACACAAAGTATTTTGCCCCCTTTGGATAGCCTTATGCATATATTTATAGTGCAGGCTTCCCAATTTCATTTTGCAGCTTTAAAACATTCAGTTGACAAGCCCAAACTAATGGGAAAACACTAAGACATGATACAAAAACGTGCCCACTCCTTTATCCCATGATCAACCATGTTTTGGATGTGGTTGTGTGATGACCCAAAAGGTTATCTTATGTAATTTAAGCTATATCTGTGTTCTGAGACTCCGAGAGCCTCCGTTAGTCTTACCTCGATATGCGTGCGCAGCCCGGGCGTGTAGCCGGGAAGCTATTATGTGAAAATTTGATAAAAATGAGTTTTGATAATTAATAAATGAATATAGTTGACTTTGGTCAACATTTCTGGTAAACAGACCCGAACCCGTGATTCGACGGTCCCGGAGGGTCCGTAGGAAAATATGGGACTTGGGCATA
>MDKH01085943.1:0-17021 GCA_005239495.1 Nicotiana undulata | reverse complement strand
CACACACACACATATATATATATATATATATATATATATATATATATATATATCCCTACCGAGTCGTGCTATAATCGGTCGGGTACGACACCTATTGTGCAACCACTTATTAGTTGGGTATTACCGAATCCTCGTCGAGACCGGGTACGTTATGATATAACATGAGACATAACTGAGCCTATTAAGTCCGAGTACGTTATGATATGTCATGATTCGTACCAAAGAGTTGCTTGGTACTGCAATATATGGCCTCGTTGAGTGGCTTGATTTTTACAGGCATGCATTTATATCCATTATTGTGATAGTGTATGCCCTCATAGGCTTGTTAAGAGTTTCAGGTTGACTTCTCTACTCTTCCTTCGTATTGCCTTCTATTTATGTGTTTTACCTGCCTTACATATTCAGTACATCTTTCATACTGACGATCCCTTCTAGGGGAGTTGCGTTTCATGTCCGCAGATCAAATAGTGGTTCATGCGCTACTTCACAATAGGTGACTCAACCCAGTTGAAAGTTGTCACGCTCCTTTTTTCCGGAGCTGTCTAGTGAGCTGATAAGTATGATGGTTGTACATATGTGCATAGTTGGTCAGGCATAACTTTCGGGCCGGGGCAATGAAGTAGCACATCTACTAGTTAAGAAAACTTTAAATAAGTCCAAGATAAACAACCCTATATTTTTTGTATGTCCATCTAATTTGGTTGAATCAGATGTTATAAAAGAATGTGAAGGATTATATCGTTTAGTTAAGCATCTATCAGATGCTGCTACTTGTAATATGCTAACTTGTTTAGGAAACCTAAATATCCTAAGTGACACTACTATGTTGGAAATATTCCACCTTAGTATTAATATATAAGATATATCTTTGTCTTCTAAAAAAAAAAAAAAATTAATGGTAAACTATGGTTTCAAGTTGCAAATTGATTTTAATATGGTTGGTCAAAATTGTTGACTAAAATTTGAAAAGAAGAAAAAAAAATGCAACTTTATGCTTGAAAATAAACTCATATATAACTACTTAGGGAAAAAGGAGAAAAATACAATGAGCACATACTTATTGATAATTGGCCAAATCAAAAAGCAAAAGGGCGTGTGATAGACAGACACATATGATGAAATCCAGCATCTGAAACCTCATACGGTCCCACAACTTTGCTTTGGTATGGTGGCCCACCAATTCTATTTTCCTTCTTTGTGGGGTCCTTTCCCAAGATGAAAACAGAGTGGAGCTGCTTACAGAGAAGAGAATTAACAAAGCAAAAGATGTTTTTGGATCCAAATAAAAAAATTAACAAAAGGAGAAAAGAAAAGTAGATCAATTTCTACTTTTATGTTTTTATACATATAAAAGAAAAGAAGTAATGAAGCCCTCTAATTAGGGTAGCGTATGTCAATACTATCTTAAAGTAGAGATAGTATGGCGAGTGTTCTTAACAGGAAATTTATGTAGTAAGTATGTCATAATAAATTTCTATCCTACTAATTAGCTTTCAATCGACGATCTACTAAGTTGGACATGTACTTGAATTATAATTTAAAGTGTGATTAAATAATTAGAATTAGATCTTTTGGTCACGAAAGAGGTTGCATCATATCTTATAACTTCTAAAAGATACTTCTCATACCCTACAGTTTTGAAAGCAAAGATCAACAAAAATTAAGAAAAAATATATAATTAGGAAAAACTTTTACTCATATAAATAATTTACTTTTAAAACTTCAATTATGATCTATTCATGATTTATTCTGTATTACAGTTGAACAGTGCATTTAAATTTATCGTAAATTATTATTTTTACTATGACAATATTCTAAATTGAGCCAATGTCAATCACCGCAAAAGCTAAGCTCAAAAGTTCAAATTCTCCTATTTCTACTCAAACTTAATGCTTCATTTATTATAAACTGTTAAGAAAATTTAATTGGTGACACTCTAATATATTCTAGAGTAAATGGAAAATTCGAAATTTATCCTAATTTTGCGTCTGTCGATGAAGGCTTAAAGTGTTTAAATTTGGTTAGGATAACTATTAACTCACAGTTCAAGATTTTGTTAGTAATCTGTATTTCTAAAACAATTTTGGAAAAAATAAAATAAAATAAACAGAAATGTAAATGAAATAACAAAACCAATTCGAGCCCACTGAATTCACAGTATTTCCTTAAGGAATTTAATCTCCTCATAGTACCCAAAGTTATTGATTATTTCCTTCCAGGATAGAACGAATTACACACTGGTGTAGTGGTATTTCAAACTCCAGTGTTTCAGCGAACACAAAGTTCGGTAGCAAATCACACTTACTGTTTTTTTTTTAAGTTAAAAATATACAGAAAGAAGGAGGAGAACTCAGAAATTAGTATGTAAAATCTGAGAGAATGGACTTGTATTTATAGCCAAAGTTGGGCTGAAATCAGAAGAGGTGCAACTCTTAAGAATGATTGTTTTTGCAAAATGACCATAGAATAAATGTCATGACATAATTGGCTATTTCCTCAACAATAAAAAGGAAAAATTGAAGGTTAGTTAATTTTCTGTTACAAAAACAGAAAACTAAATATTGGATAACTGAAATGGATTTAATATTAATATTTATTTTAATATTAATATTTTGTTATTAAATCAAATATTTAATAACATTTCTGTTAATATTTACTATTAACAAATAAATTTGGTCCAAAAATTAATCAGTCGATCATTTGACCGAATCCGAGTCCGAGTCCGAGGCCGAGCCGAGCCGAGCGTCGACGAGGCGTGAGGCTTGCCTTCTTCTCAACTCTTTATGAGCTAGAAAAAGAGCAATTCCTTATATACCCATAAAAAACCCTTTCCTCTTCCCATGTGGGACAATCAAGGAGGAAAATTCAAATATTTCATTTCCCCTCTATTTCCTATTCACTCTATCTTAAAAATAAATCATTAATAGCTTAAAACCCCAACAGATTTCCTATTGCTATACAAACTCAGTACTACACTATTTACATGAAAAACAGCGTCCCACATAAAAACTAAATTTTAAAAATTAATTAAAATGGTAAAAATTCCATAATAATAAAAGTGATAATTTTCTAGTTAAATTCGAAGTCTTTAATTTTTTTTAATAACTATTTAGTTCATTTGAATATTAAAATAATATCCAACTTAATTAAACTTTTTACAATTTGTCAGAAGGATGAATTTATCAACTAAGTTTACTATCTTGTTGTTTTTATTCCGATTTTATATGACTTTTTGATACTGTCCATTCTTGTCTATATTTTCATTAATGTGGTGCTTATGGTTTCCTGAGCCGAGTATCTATTGGAAACAATTTTTCTATTCTCACAAGGTAGGGTAAGATCTGCGTACACACTACCTTTCTCAGACCCCATGGAGTGAGATAATACTGGGTATATTGTTATTGTTATAGTATTAGAGAATATATCCTAAGAGCATACAACTAAGATCAATAAAAAAATACATAAAATAAAATTTAATAATCATCAATAAACTCGTGTCGGAGAAGAATGACAGTATGAAACCGATCTCAAACAATAGACTAACTTTAACATACGGAAAATTAAAATATAATAATCATTTAGAATTTTTTTTTTAAAATTATAAATTAATAAAACTGATATTCAAGCTTAACTTCAAAAAATTGAAGTCATAACAGACCTAGCAAGACAGCTTATTAAGTATGTTTAAATTTGATAATTTATAAATATCTATTAAATAGATTGCACTTATGTTTGATTATTATTCAAACTCGTGTGTGACCAACAGTTTTAGTTGCATTGTAATTTCTATTCTTTTTTATTTCTAAACATCAGAGATTTTTATACGGTTCAAATAAGGAAAAATTCAATAACCAATACTTAGGAATATAATTTGTTTACCTTGAAAATGGTAATTACAATTATATTTGATTTTGTGGTTCTAAAAATACGTGATTTATTTTAATACTAGTTATTTGGCAATAGATGCTAAGTGTGAGTTAGGAAAATAAGGTAAGAGTAAAGGAAAGTAGTGATATGCAAACCGAGCCGTTACAAAGAAGGGTCTCGAGCTGGCCGAAGCAGGGCCTCGAGGTCTAGCTAGAGTACCCGATAGAGGGAGATCGATGAAGGAATAACAATATGGAGGGCCTCGAGGATAGCCTTTTGTGATCAATAACGAGCAATAAATGAAGAACGATTAATGAACACAATAAATGAAAAGCAATAAATCTGTAGAATAAATGTGCGATATGTTTAAGTTAGAGAGCAGAGAATGTTCTTATTGTTGTATTGAATACCACGTGTCCAAGAAATGGTAAGGGTCCCCTTTATATAGGAGGTGGAATTCCAATATGGTACATGTGTAATTATTACAAAGAAATATAACTGGTGCATCTATTTAATGGTCCGGTACGGACTTGTACTATTCTTGCAAGCGTTGTCAGCTTTAACCATGTGCTCTTGGGAGTTTCCCACCTTTTCATAACGGTCCTCGATCTTTATTCTGTCTCGAGGTATGTCGATCCCTCTATATACTTCCTCGAGGAATGCACCTCGAGGTTGATCTTCGAATTCTGCTCCGATACAATCGAGGCCGAGCCCGCCATGACGTAGAAACCTCAAAATTGGCCACTCCCGGTTTTGACCGTATACAGATAGTCCCCGCGTTTCTTGGAATGAAAAGACAAGAAACGATATGAATTATCCAACTCTTTAATGCTTCCATCATTACGTCAGTTACGCCATATCAAGCGATTGATGTGACAAAAGGGATACTCAAAAGTCACATTCGCACAGCTCTTGAAAATCTTCCAAATTGATTACGGCGGTTGGTTGTCTTTTGGCCTCCCCTAACGTACATGATTAGGACCTCGGACCTGATCCCAGTGGAGAAGATAACGTTCCCTGAAGAGTGGAACATGAAACGTAAGTGAATACGTTAATTAAGTATTTTCTTTTTCTTTTGGATCAATTGCCCCATGAACTAACTTCCTCCGACGATGCAACTATCGTGGTGCATACCGGTGCGGTTAAGGATCTCCCAGGCTGGGTTAGCCAACTAGATTCGATTTGCCCGTATGTTGAGCGCGTGTGGCGCGATCTGGCTAGGGCTAGATGAGAAGCTAAAAATCACAGTGAGTTCTTACTCCCACCGTACTTGAATCTCTCAGAAGAAATATCCTCGATTGTGTCCTCATCCCATGTGTTTATATTTTGTATTCGTGCAGGTCTGGAAGAGGCCTTCTTGATGAGAGAAGTACCACTTGGGGAAGCGGATACCCCGAAACCTGACAAAGAGAAGAAGAGATGAAGGAAATCGCCGATCGATCCTTCGAAGTCAAAGAAGGCCAAAGTGGAAAAATGACTCCTCGGTAGCACCCGTGGGAGAAGAAGCATGACTGTTTCACATCTTGCTGAGCCGGTGTTGAGCCGGAGGCTTCTAAATCGGAATTTGTTGTCATTGTTGTCCCACCTTGGGCCGAAGAGGCTCTCGAGGTTGGATCGGATGATGTCCCCGGGCTGGTTGACGGCCAAAATACTCCCCGAGCCGGGGGGAACTCGGTAGGCAAGCCGGAGGAGCCTAGTTCTGAAGCTCTCCAGAAGCAAGAGAAGGCCCCGATTGATCCAGTCAGGGTTATTAAAGTAAGTGATTCCCCACCGGGGCCGACTTTATCTCTGAGGGTGATGCGGGATGCCCAAAATATAGAGTCATCCGATGTGGGGGCGTCCATCAGAGATAAGAACGTGTTTGAAGGACTCTTTACTGGGGTCGAGGAAAACCCCGAGCTTAACGCCTCACTCATTTTCGATGAGGCCGAGAGGCTTTACAAACAGGTAATCTTTCGTAGACCATGTTCAAAGCTCTGATCCTCATCTTTCTAACTTTGTTTCTTTTGCGTTTTCAGACCATAGTGCTTTACAATCAGGCTATTGCCAAGTCTCAAGCCGAGCTGACCCATTATAAGGAAGAGTGCAGGAGGCTCTCATCGGAGGCTGATGAGCTTAAAGCTCTTTTCACCAATAAGGAGGAAGAACTCCATGACCTTCGGGCTCGTTTGGAGGCGGTGTCTCGAGAGCGGTCCGAACTCGCCGAGCAGGTAATACAGTCTCCATCTGCCTTTATTTATATGCTTACCCGACTTTAGCTTTTAACGCCTTTGGTTTGATTTTTGCAGCTTGAGAAGAAAAATCCACTGATGAGGGAGGAGCTCCGGGCCAGGGACACCGAAATTCTCGGGCTCAAACAACATGTGAATGAGATAGTCTCCGAGAGAGATACCCTCCAGGGGAAGTTGGCCTCGGTTGAGCATCATCTTAAGGATGCGAGGTCGGAGAGTAGTAAGTACAAGGACCTCCACACTGAATAGGTTGTCGCGCTATCTGCGGTCAGGGCCGAAGCCGATGCGCTCGTATCCTCGTACAAAGAGGATGTTGTTGCTGCAAATGCTCAGGCCAGGAAGGTGTCTGAGGAGGTCGAGCTGCAATTGACCCGAGCCATGGGGCATGCCCGATTAAGATCTCGGAGGCAGACTCTTGAGGACATACATGCAGGGGGCATCGATCTGTCTGCTGAGATCGAGAGGGTGAAGACCCTAGAAGAGGAATCAACAAACTTGCTTACTTCTGAAGGTGATTAGATCAGTGGCTTAGAAGATGATGAAGACGAAGGCGAGGTCCCCGAGGGGGAAGAGGCCGTCGAAGACCTGGGGGCCGAGGGACGAGCCATTGAAGGCACAACCTCCGAGGGAGCCGTTGGAGGCATAACCCCGGTGGTAGATTAGGCTTTTATTCATTTTTTTTTGTTTTATTGTGTGCAAGGGATCCAATCATGAGCCTTGTAAATACACCCATGTGATTCCTTTAATATATATATAAAATGCCTTTTGTTTTTCGTCATTTCTCGTCTTTGCTTTGCTTTTTTGGAATAGACTATGATGCTTGTTGATAATTGGTCTGAAATTTTGAATTTCAAAATAAACCCTTGGGTTTTTTCTCTTGATGAGAAATCGCTAATGGTCGATATTTGACCGTTTGGGGATCAGTTTCCAGTCAAGTTTTGACTCGAGCTCATCGATTCTTAGGTTTTAAAATCGGCCACGAGGCCCTTCAGGCTGGCCCTTGGGCTCTTATGCATTGACCCTTAGGCTCTTTTTAGATCGGCCCTGAGGCTCTTTAGGTTGGTCCTTGGGCTCTTACGCATTGGCCCTTAGGCTCTTTTTAGATCAGCCTTGAGGCTCTTTAGGCTGGCCCTTGGGCTCTTACGCATTGTCCCTTAGGCTCCTTTTTAAATTGGGCCGATCCAACCATTAATATGGCTATAGTTTCCCCTCTTTTTGGTTAAATACTTTTGAATTTTCTATGTTCGTCTGACTCTTCGATGGCTCAATAAGATCATCGATTATGAGTTGATATGTGACGATAAATGAACGCCTCGGGAGGTTCGCTCGAAGGCTGAATGTTAAAGCCTTTTTCTCGAAGGCTGATTGTTTCGAAGCCTTTTCAATGTCTGGAGCCAATATTATCGAAGCTCTTTTGTCTATCCCGAGGGTAACCTGATCAACCGGTTCTTTTCGAAGTATTTGAAGGCCTATAGTTTTATGGCGGCGGTTAGACGTCTCCGAGCCGCGTTAATTTGGCCGGAGCCTTTTGATATGACCGTAGTCTTCTGGCCGTAGCCTTTTAGTCCCCAAGAGAGGTGGACTCGGCGTCTATATCGAGGATATGACTTTTTAGGAGTCTTACAAGTTGGAATATATAGCCTTGACTTTAAATCGGGGTTATGCCCTTTTTAAGGGTCTTACAAATTTCGACATGCCTTGCTTGAGGTCTTACAGGTACGATGTTGCCTCATTGAGGGCTTATGAGTTCAACGTTGCCTCGTTGAGGTCTTACACATTTGGTGTTTCCTCTTTGAGGGCTTATGAGTTCGGTGTTGCCTCATTGAGGTCTTACACATTTGGTGGCTCGATGAGTTGGTTGTTGATGACAGACCCCGAGTGTTCGGGAGCTTTTGGCCCTGGAGCCGTTTCTTGTGAAAATAGCAAACTT
This sequence comes from Nicotiana undulata, assembly GCA_005239495.1. Lineage (NCBI taxonomy): Eukaryota > Viridiplantae > Streptophyta > Magnoliopsida > Solanales > Solanaceae > Nicotiana > Nicotiana undulata. The sequence goes on along the minus strand of MDKH01085943.1, from coordinate 8,993 downwards.
GTTTGAAGCGCAAAGCATTTTGATGATAAAAGATACTCCTTCGATTACTTGGTACAAGCATACATGTTTTTTCCGTCGAGGGTTTGATTATTCTACTCGGACACGGTTCGTTCGACCGTTTTGTCTAATACATCATTCTCATGTCGAGACCCTCTTGGCATATTTCAATTTCCTCGAGGAGGTGATCTCCTGGGGGGATGCCCCCCAGTATTGAGGTTGATTGAAGATAAGCCTTGAATACTTGATGAGTTTTTCTTAGGTAGCATATGGATTTTGCCTCGTTAAAAACCTTGCCAGTAAAACCCTATCGGGATAAAAACCGATCAAAGGAAAATAGTGCGACACATGCTTTAAAACCCAATGTCTTCGAGTCAAAGGATGTTTCGATATCTTCCATCGGGCACCTGTAAAAAATTAGTGTGAAACAGGAAATAAAAAGGGAGAAGGTTATACCTTAGCAATAATAACGTTTGAGCATTGATATGTTCCAATTGCTTGGAAGTTGCTCGCCTTTCATTGTGCCGAGTTTGTAGGACCCTTTTCCAATTACCCCGAGGATGCGGTACGGTCCTTCCCAGCTCGGGCCTAGATTCCCTTCATTTGGGTTTCGAGTGTTGAGGGTGACTTTCCTTAGGACTAAGTCCCCGACTCCGAAGTGTCGGGGGTTTGTTCTTCTATTATAATATCTTTCGATCCTTTGTTTTTGGTCGGCCATTCGAACCAGTGAAGCTTCTCGCTTTTCATTCAATAGTTCGAGGGTTGTAGTCATGGCCTCGTTGTTTGAGCTCTCGGTGGCATGTCGGAATATGGCGCTTGTCTCCCCGACCTCGACCGGTATCAGAGCCTCAGACCCATACACCAAAGAGAATGGCGTCTCTCCTGTGCTCGATTTCGGAGTTGTTCGATATGCCCATAACACTCCGGCAACATTTCTCTCCATTATCCATTCGCATTTTCTAACTTCTTTTTCAAGTTTTGAATGATGGTCTTGTTTGTGGACTCGACCTGACCATTTGCACATGGGTGGTAGGGCGTTGACAAGATCCTTTTGATTTTATGATCCTTGAGGAACTTTGTTACTTTGCTTCCGATGAACTGCTTCCCATTATCACATGTTATCTCGGAGGGGATCCCGAATCGACATATGATGTGATCCCAGATGAAGTTGATGACTTCTTTTTCTCTTATCTTCTCGAAAGCCTGTGCTTCCACCCATTTTGAGAAGTAGTCAGTCTAGCTTTACCTGATGCCGTTGGTAGGGGACCGACGATGTCCATTCCCCATTTCATGAACGGCTAGGGCGATAAGACTGAATGTAGCTGTTCACCGGGTTAGTGGATCATTGGTGCAAATCTCTGGCATTTGTCGTATTTTTGGACGAATTCTTTGGTGTTCTTCTCCATGTTTTCCTAATAGTAACCTTCTTTGATCACCTTTCGAATTAAAGAATCAGCACTGGAGTGATCCCGCAGGTGCCCTCGTGGATTTCTCGGAGAACATAATCAGTGTCCCTCGGTCCCAAGCACACTGCTAGGGGCCCATCGAAGGTCCTTCTGTATAGAATTCTATTTTTGTCGAGTGAAAATCGAGCTGCTTTGGTTCGCAGGGCCCTCGACTCCTTTGGGTCCGTGGGTAGCTTCCCACTTCCCAAATAATCGATGTACTTATTTCTCCAATCCCACGTCAGTCTGGTGGAGTTGATCTCGGCATGGCCTTCTTCGATCATCGATTTGGATAGCTGAACAATAGCCCCGGGGAGTAGGTCATCTTCCTCGACGGATGATCCTAGGTTTGCGAGTGCATCGGCCTCGCTGTTTTGATCTCGAGGTATGTGGACTAGAGTCCATTCTTTGAAGCGATGCACATTGACTTGAAGTTTGTCTAGGTATCTTTGCATTCTGTCTTCTTGAACCTCGAAGCTCCCATTTACCTGGTTCACTACCAAAGGGGAATCACATTTTGCTTCGATGACCTCTGATCCTAGGCATTTAGCCAATTCGAGACACGTTGATACCCAATTTTTCCTCAAAAAATTATTTTTCCTTTTTGCATATATACCTTCAAAATCACTTTTTATAATAATTGATATTTTTCCACATTTTTATCAATTTATTGTCTAATTTATTCAGTACTTTATATCCCATAATTATTCATAAATTGCATTGAAAATAATTTCAAAATATTTCTTAGCTCAATATATCATTTTAACCCTATTAGGATTTAATTATTTCACAAATTAACCAATTTGGCATTATTTGGCTATAATTACAACAACTTTATAATTATAACCTAATTATACATTTTATGCTATTTTAATTATATAATCAGTCATTTCATATTTTAAGCACTAGTTAATTACCTTAATTTCTCCTATTTAGACTTAATTTTATGTTATCTAATTATTAGCTATTCTTATTAATTATTTATCTAATTTTAAGTATTTAACAATTAGCCCCTTTCTATTTAAATTATAGCCTAATTTAATATGACCCCAACCCAATTAAAACCAACCCAAGACCAATCAAATTAACCCAATACTCCATGCCCAATCCATTAAAATCACCCGACCCAATCTCCACTTTTGATCTGGACCGTTGATTAATTTTAATCAACGGACCAGATCCGTTCTTTCCATTAATAATCCCCCCAATGAATACCCCCCCATTCATTTTCCGCGGTTCCCATTCTCTCTCAACCGGTCTCTCTCTCTATCTCTGGTTCTCTCTAGAACCTTCTCATCGCCTCCTCCTCTCCGATGGACTCAGTCCACCTTCTCCGGCCATCTCCCTCGTCGGAAACTATGTCCTCTCACCCTCTCCTAGCCCCTGCTTCACCCCACGCCGGTTTGACACTACCCTGAGGTCCTCAGGTGAACCTGGAGCGGTTCAACTCCCCCTACGACCTTTCATGCCATTTTTCGGTCACCTCCAGCCATTCGAGTAAGATTTATGACTTTTGGGTTAAAACCAATAATGTTTTGAGCTTTTCTTATCTTTTCTGGGTTCTCTATGAAACCCTAATTCTTAAAACTCTCCGATTATTTTAGATCTATGATAGATCTCTATTTTGTTGTTTTTCTAAAAGATTCTCCGATTTTCCCTAAAACGACTCTTCATTTTCAACTAGGGTTTCATGATTCCATTTTAAATGATTTCCCAATGATTTTTTCCAGTATTATCCTAGGGACTCTACTGTGTTTTAGTGATTTATTGAATTTTCTCTCTTTTATTGGATCGTTGTGATGAAATCCCTAATTTTAGACCTAAACCCTAAGTCCCTGACTTCGTCTTTGATATTGTTTGCATATGTGCTTGCATCTCATGAACTTTATGATGTTTTACCCTATGTTTTTTCATCTATATCTCTGATTTTTTCCCTTTCTTTTCCTCTTACATTACTGTTTACCCTATAAATTCATGTGAATTCCTAATTTCATATGTTTTCACTACTAGGGTTTCTGACTTCTTGCATGTTATTTATTCAATTCACGTTAATCTCCTTTAATTGATGTTATCCCTGTTCGAAACCCTGATTCTCTGTAATTTTACTTTGTTAGGGTTCCTAATTTATTATTTGAATCCCTGACTCCTTGTGATTTGAAAACCTTATTGATTTCTTATGGGATATTCTTACTAATTTCCGATCTTTAGCTTATTTCTTACCTTGTTACATGGTCAATTTACTGTTAGTTGATCCCTATTTCCTTAATTAAAATCTGATGAACCTAGTCTCAATTGCATACTTGTATTGGGTTGAAATTGTTTCCTTATATGTTATATGCATGGGAACTTTCCTTATTTGTTATTTTGCTTACTAGTCGTTTGAGTTTAACCCCTTTAATTAGGGATACTTATGCTGATTTTACAGTATTTTGAATATTTCTCTAAGCTTCATATGGTCCCTTTCCTTATTTGTTGTCTGCTTAATACCGTTTGAACTTGATTCCTTCAATTAAGGGACACCTATACTGATTGTGTACTGATTGATACTCAGTCCCTTAATTACTGGTTAATTTTGATTCCCACCTTATTTGCTACATTTTTTCAAAACTATATATACTCCATTCTTTCATTAGCACAGACACGAACTAATTTGGATCAATAGCTCTCTCACACAAATAAAACTTGTTGTTCTCTATTCTCTCTTCTGTGCTATTTGCTACTACTCTAAGTTAGCCGGCTGCAAGCCAAGGCTAACTGCTGTGGATCTCCTATTTCTTGCTTTGTGTTACTGCTTTCTTCACTTCACTGGTATGTCCTAATTCAAATTTCAGTTCTCAAGCCAACATGTTTCTATTACTGTTGCAATTCACTGTGTTTCTAATCTGCTTCTATTCACTATTCTGTTGTTTAACATGTAACTCAAATCTTGGATTCCATCTAGCATGTCAAGTTATGCCTTATTATCCAGCATGTCTTTGTGTATTCCAAACCTGTCTTTATGTGAATTTCCTTGTATATGTTAGTTTGGGTAGACTCTACTGTCTAAAACTGGTTGGTACTGCTATATTAGTTTAGCCCTATACCCTACTGTAACCCTTATCCTCTAAACCCTTAGGGTTTGCTGATTGTGTACTTCCTGCTACATGCTTGCCCTCACCTGCTCTGTATTTGTCCCTCAAATCCCATTCCCCTGCTTGTGGTTGATTGACTATTATTGGTTCTTTGTGTGATGTTGAACTTGTTTGGTGTTCCTGCTCTTTCAGTCTATTTCAGTGGTTAAACTTCTTAGTTATAAAACTATTTCAATCAAGTATCCCTTTTCAAAACTGTTTTCTTATTTACCCTTTTCAAAAACTATTATCTTACTTAACCTTTTCAAAACTATATCAAGCACTCTCACTCAACTCTTAGACCCCTTAAGTTCTGCCCCATTTGTGTGAGCATTACTTTGGGACCCCTGAGCTCCCTATGAACTTTGACACACTAAGGCTGGCCATTCCACACTGCACTTACTCTATCTTGGCTATGAAATCTGGGTGTGAGCACTGCTTGGGATCCCTTGAGGTCCTTAGGGAACTCTGACACACCCGGATTGTGGAGAAAGGTGTGAAACAATACTTGGCATTGAGGACCTGGAGACTTGGGCCTATACTGTAGGCTCCCTATAGTTAGCTTCTTATTTTCTTTATTTCCAGTTATGTAATTCCTATTCAAAGGTCTGTAATAATTATTTGTAAAACAACTCTGGGGTTGGATAGTGAAAAAGGGGTGGGTAATATGCATGCTGTAGTGTAACCGAGGGTAGAAATCATGCTTCTTAGGTTTACATTCTCTATGCGCAATAGCAACCATGTTTAGGTACAACATGCCAAGCATGCCATGCATTCGATATCATGCAACATAGGACCCATATACATATAATGTTTTCAGCATCTCATCATCACTTAGAAATCCTGTCTATAGGATAAATAACAACAACAAAATAAACTGTTATTATGTGACTCTGCCTTTGTAAATATGTTCTGAAACTCATTTAGAAATCCTGTCCTAGAATAAATAACGTGAACAAAAACTGCAATCATGTCTCATCATGCTACAACCATGCCTACGCGCTTAGAAATCTTGTCTTAGGATAAGCGTGTTAACACCGGTTGTTATTCATGTCTTATCATGCTACAACCATGCTTGCGCACTCAGAAATCCTGTCTCTAGGTAAACAACATTAAAAACTATCATCCTATGTTATTCCTAAAACTGAACATAATGTTGTGATTCTATGTGCATTTAGAGATACTGTTTTAGCGACTGCTTATGCATCATTCTGCATTAGACATAATATTCTAGGATCATACTCCCTTAATTACACTTAATCTAAATACGAATGTATAAAACAGTCTTCCTGTTCTCACAACCGGTAATTAGTCTCTGAACATTTGCAACACTTAGAACTGCATGTTATTAGGTATAACGACCTGGAATTGTTAACAAATCTGAATAACTGCTACATATTATCTTACGCCTAGGCAAGCCTTAGGTAATCAACTTTAAAATAAAATTGGGACTGTTTTCTTGTGCTTAACTGTCAGCAACCTAGTAGGCAAAACTGATTAGGACTTCTTCTATGAGTTATGTAATAAATCTGCCTCTGCCGTTATCACTTAGACGCCATGCTTAGGATCTGAATTGGGACCTTAATTGTGTATGAGACATGCTGCTTATGTGCACTGTTTGTGGAGGTATTTGAGCCCTTTCCTGTTTATGTGTTACCCCTTATCTGCAGCCCTATTTGTTTCTCTATATGCCGCACTAGTATTTTACCTTTAAACTTGAGGGTCTGCCTAGAACCCCCTTTATACGATAGAAGTCCTAAATTCCTCCAGGACTTATAGGAAAGGACGGGTAACAACATGCAATAAAGGTCGAGACCAACACTCGCTTTAGGTACTTTAACGGGGTGGGAAAGGGTAGATATGGATATGATGACCGATGCGCTAATACCACGTGTAGCCCCTCTTCGAGGAGTGTCATACCGGGTATTGCATTGGTGTGATCCATATTATATACAAACCTAGGATACCCCTTTACTTTCATAAACATGCTTAGATTTTAATTCTTTTCAAAATCTAGCTTTCCATTAACTGTTTTCAAATATCCATGTACTTAGACTTAAATCCCCTATTATTTGAGCTATACTTGTTTATTTGCTAATTGTACAAATTCACAAAAGCTGTTTGGCCGGGAACCACACTTATGGATCCTGAGGGGTGCCTAACACCTTCCCCTTAGGATAATTTGAAGCCCTTACCCTGTCTATGGTTATCAAACGCAGTTGTAAATGAACCCCCTAGGTGCCCTAACGCACCTTAAAAATCGTTAGGTGGCGACTCTTCAAAAATGTAAAACCCCTTTCCCAAAAGGAACGAGTTGTCCCAACCAATGTCATAAACCCTTTCAAAACCGGGTCCCGAAAGGAACGCTCCGGGAAAAAAAAAGAGGGCGCGACAACATGGCGACTCTGCTGAGGATTTTTAGGCTTTTACCATTTCAAACTGCTTTGTGGATTTGTACCTTTACTTTGCTAATATTTTCACCCTTTCCCTTTACCTTTTATGTGCAATTAATTGTTCATCTCTTTCAAGTATTTATTCTTTCCCAAAAAACAAAACTGATAGGTTTTCTTTGTTTCCCTTTGTAACCGTTTTAAATCATAATTGTTGTATTTACCGCTTTCTTAACGTGCAAATACATGACAACATGATTTTAATTGTTGCATAATCATACTCAACATCATACTCCACTCGTGTCAAACAAAATACTATAGCAACGCTTGATGAGTGGTTGCGCCCTTCCTATATCATTACCCCCTAAATTCGGAAAGGCTTATTTGCGGTAAAACTAATCGATCAGCGGTGCAGTCGATGGTTTTGTGCCTTTCCCCCTTGAGTTGTCCGCTCAAGGGTGTCGCACCCCTTTTTTCTATCGCACGGGTTAGGTACGGAGATATCGGGTTTATGACATTCTGGACAACTCCTTAAAGGAAGAGGTTTAAGGAAGAGTCGCCACCTAACGATTTTTATGGTGCGTTAGGGCACCTAGAGTTGATAACTCATGAACTAGTTCGCGTTACCAGATATTGGGTAAGGGCTTGAAATTATTCCAAGGGGAAGGTATTAGGCACCCCTCAAGATCCACAACTGTGGGTCCCAGCCAATAAGTTTTGTGAATTTGGACGGTGAGCAAGTAACAAATAAGATTCACATAAGAAGGGGATTTTAAACAAATATAAAATCTTTAAAGGTTTTGGAATATCATAACAAAATAATTGTCCTAAGTTTAAAGTAATACAGATCACTTCAATGCAATACCCGGTATGTCACACCTCGAGGAGGCGGCTACACGTGGTATTAGCGCACCGGTCATCATATCCGTATTCTACCCTTCCCTCCCGGTAAGGTTATTAAAATGCGTGTGTTGGTCACGAATGCTTATTGCGTGCCATTACCCGTCCCATCCTATAAGTCCTGGAGGGTGTTTAGGACTACTAATCCTACAAGGCAAGAACTAAGCTGAACCTTTAGGTGCAAAGGATTAAATACTATACGACATTACAAAAACAAATAGGACAACACGTATTGGGATCACATAGGGCAGATGATAGGCTCACAGATCCCTCCACAGTCAAAATGCATAAGTGGCACATCTCAAACACGATTAAAGTCTCAAAAGGAAAGTTTGAAAAACAAGGAATTTTAGTAAAGGCAGTGGGGTTTCAAGCATTTGATTTTTTTCTTTTTGGAAAACTTAGTAATAAACAAGAAGTTCAGTGAAAAATAGAGCAGTTTAGAGAAGAGTGATTGATTAAAAAATCCAGTAGTCTAAGGACAATATCAAAAGTGTGCGACATTTTAGAAACTTTCAGTAAAAGAGATGAATAATCTTTAGGGAATCAGTAATCAGAAGCAAAGCAAGATTTTAAATAAACAGAGTACTATGGGCGTGACTTACTTTAAAACCCAATAATTCAAGAACCAAGAGTTTAAAGGAGTTTTAGTAAAAAAGAAGAGTGAATGCACAATTTCAAAAATCAATAATTAGGAACAAAGCAGGAGTTTTTAGAAAGAAATGGGATGAACTTCAGAAAACAAGAGTGAAAGCAACAAGGTTTTAAGGATTTCAAAAGAGACAAATTAGCCTTAAGACCAGCCAAATATTGAACGTCTTATTTTGGTTTTAGTGCATATTAGGCCTATGGTTTGCCTAGGCGTCGTATACATCGCCTACTTTAGAAGGTGAACATGCATAGTTAACTCTGATTTTAAGGGATATACGTTAGAAAATGTTGCAGGTAGTTTAACCATATTTTATTAAATTAAGCATGCCAATTAGGCATTTTATGATTGCAACTCAGAGAAATATAAGATCCTGAACAATAGGATATCTAATGCACATAGAGATTCCTAAAACATGGTTTCTAGGATGCAAATACAACGATGACCTTATGCAGTTGATTTCGCTTGTTATTAACTGATCAGAATTAGGGGATGAGTGTGA